>SPJY01007910.1:2787127-2892743 GCA_005191435.1 Raddia distichophylla | reverse complement strand
TCAGTTTCAAAATCTTTACTAAAGTGGCCACTATTCGAATTAACACTGTTGCGGATCATATTATTAGCCCAACTCAAACTGCCTTCATGCGAGGACGAAACATCCTAGAGGGTGTAGTCATCTTACATGAGACTGTTCATGAATTGCATAGAAAGAAACAAAGTGGAGTTATTTTCCAAATTGATTTCGAGAAAGCCTACGATAAGTTAGATGGCCATTCTTAATGCAGACATTGCGAATGAAAGGCTTTTCACCTAAGTGGATATCTTGGGTTCAATCCTTCATTTCAGGTGGAAGTGTTGCGATTAATATCAACGATGATGTAGGATCTTATTTCCAAACGAAGAAAGGCCTTAGACAAGGGGATCCCTTGTCTCCATTACTTTTTAACATTGTTGTTGACATGTTAGCGATTCTAATAAAAAGAGCTAAGGAGGACGGTCAAATAAGTGGAGTAGTGCCGCATCTAGTTGATGGTGGTTTATCTATTCTACAATATGCTGACGACACAATACTCTTTATGGAACATAACTTGGAAAAAGCTCGTAACATTAAGCTACTGCTTTGTGCATTTGAGGAACTCTCGGGTCTTAAGATCAATTTCCATAAGAGTGAATTATTCTGTTTCGGCGAGGCATGTGATTCAATCGCTCAATACACAGAACTCTTCGGCTGTAACCAGGGTGAATTTCCTCTCAAGTATTTAGGTATTCCTATTCATTTTAGGAAGCTATCAAATGCTGACTGGAAACGAGTGGAGGAGCGGTTCGAAAAGCGTCTGACCAGCTGGAAAGGGAAACATCTATCAACGGGAGGACGCTTGACACTGATTAACTCAGTTCTTAGTAGCTTACCCATGTATATGATGTCCTTTTTCGCAATCCCACGGGGAGTACTAAAGAAACTAGATTATTTTCGATCTAGATTTTTTTGGCAAAGTGATGATCACAAAAGAAAGTACCGTCTCGCCAAATGGAGTATTTTGTGCAAACCTAAAAACCAAGGGGGGCTAGGAATTCAAGATCTAAATGTCAAGAACACCGCCTTGCTCAGTAAATGGCTCTTTAGACTGCTTACGACGGATGGGACATGGCAACAGATATTGCGCAATAAATACCTCAATTCTAAACCTCTTTCACAGGTACAATGGAAAAATGGGGATTCCCATTTTTGGGCAAGTCTGATGAAGGCAAAACGTGATTTCTTTCGCTTTGGAACATTCGTAATTCAAGACGGGTCACAAATCAGATTCTGGGAAGACAGGTGGCTGGGTAATGCAACCCTGCGTGAGCAATATCCTTCTCTATATAACATAGCTCGCCATAAACAAGACACTGTGGCTGAGGTCTGTAGTTCCTCGCCCATTAATATTTCGTGGCGCAGAGATCTCATAGGCAACAAGTTAGCAGCATGGAACGAATTACGTCCACGTATCGCTAACATAGTGCTCAGCCAGGAACAAGATGAATTTCGTTGAAACTTATACCCTACTGGACAGTTCTCAGTGAAATCTCACTACCTAGCTATTTTAGATAATGTCGTCCCAAACTTGAACAAACTTCTTTGGAAACTAAAAGCCCCACTAAAAGTTAAGATTTTTCTTTGGTATCTACGGAGATGTGTGGTGTTGACAAAAGATAACCTAGCTAAGCGCAATTGGCGAGGTTACAAGAAATGTTGCTTTTGTTCTAAAGATGAGACGATTCAACATTTGTTTTTTGATTGTCATTTCGCCCGAGCAATATGGTCCATCACACATGCGGCTTCAGGTCTTCCGCAACCCCGTAGCGTGTCTCATATGTTTGGGAATTGGATATGGGGTATAAGCAAAGATTTGAAACTGTTAGTCCTACTAGGAGCGGCGGCTACTTGTTGGTCGTTATGGCTTTGTAGGAATGACTATGTCTTTCAAAGAAAACTTAACCCTTCTCCTTTGCAGGTTATCTTCTCGGTTATACATTGGCTCCGTTCATGGATTATTCTACAAAAACAAGGTTTACAGGATTTGGTTACAGTGGCATCGCAACGCTTGGCTCAAGTGGCCAAGGAGTTTTTTACCCAAGCACATGGGTGGCGGTCTAGTCTACGGATTGACAGTCATTAGTGTCTTCGGTCTTTGTTTCCTTTTCTTTTCTTTTTTGTTACCTTTGGCTGTGTGCATTTTGATAATGCAGAGGCCAGGAATGTGGTTTAAGGAGTTTGTATCAGTTTGATGTAAAGACCTTGAATTGAATAAAATTTCCCTTATCGAAAAAAAACAACATTGTCACATATGACCAAGTCTATAGATGAAAAAAAAATATTACCAATCCGGATCTCATTTCGGACTTAGGTGTTTAATTTCAAGTTGAGGTCCTAGTTTATATTTAAATTCTATTTTGGATACACGGAATAATTCTACTGCCATGCCGGCCTATTAGCCCTTACCTCCCTAGATAGCCACCAAGCCCTATCTACCATCACAACCCATCGATCCATTCCTAATTCATCAACCCACTACACACTACACATACATGCGTCTAACCACCCACCCATGTCAAACCAATCCCTGACCCCTTAACCTTAATATGTTGCCACCCCAATCAGTTCACTGCTCTCCACTCCTCTCTCCTAACTCACCTCCTTGTCTCCTTCTACGCTACTCTCTACTCCCTCTTTCTTCAATAATCATCGTTACCTTTGTTCGCCCTCTACTTCTCTTTCCCCGGTATGGTCGCCACTACTAAAATTCTAACTTTTACCGAGTGTGCAAATACCGTCGGCCATTATAAAATACCGTAGGCCATGTATATGGCCGAGCGTACACGTACCGTCGATAACCTCCCCTCGGCCACCCGTGCTAAGGAATTCATGCAATTACCGACGGGACCCTCGGAAATGAATTTAGTGACCGTTTTTGGAGCACTCGGAAAATGCATGAGTGAGTGGCTTTGAATTACCATCGGAAATTGAGAACACTTGGGAAATATATGAGTGAGCGTCTTTGACTCACCGACAGAAATGGTAAATACTCGGGAAATTTAGTGGATGAAATAAGTTGAAATGTAGCAGGAGAAATAGAGAAAAATATTTTATATCAAGATCAACCTCTCTGTATACTTGATTCTTGAAGTCAATTTTTCCATTTAACTCAAATTAATAACAAATGTGTGTTGCCTAGGATTCGAACTCCTGACCTATTGAATAAAATCTCTCCCACCTAACCATCCCACCTCACGCAACTTTTGTTTAAAATAGTATATACATTCCTTTTAACCCTTGTCTTTTTGTATACAATGGTCGAGGGTTTTCTTTCAACCGTTGGCCATTCCCTTGAATGGTCGAGGGTTCCTTTAAATGGCCGAGGGTTTTATTTTAACCGTTGGCCATTCTCTTGAATGGCCGAGGGTTATCTTGAATGGCCTAGTGTTTCATTTCAACCGTCGGTCATTCTTTTGGATGACTGAGGGTTTTAGTTCAAACGTCGACCATTCCCTTGAATGGCTGAGTGTTTCTTTGAAACTGTCGTTTATTTTTACGCCCACTCAGTAAAGCTTGTAATAGCCGACTGTTTTTTTTTCTAACGCTCGGAAAAGATGCACTGTCGGCCACCTTAACTTTTACCGAAGGTCCGTAGGTAATTACCTTTAACACTCGGTAAAAGTTAGATTTCTAGTAGTGCGCACACTATCTCTTCTCCCATCCTCTGACCGCACACTATGGGTCTTCTCCCTTCCTTGTATTTGCAATGACCTTCCTAAGGATCAGCACAACACCAACATTGCCCCTAGCTTCACAAGACTCCTCCCCCAAATCTATATAGTTGTATAGCAACACGACCTCCCTTCCCCTCCCTGGCTAGGAAGCAGTGCCATGCTCTCTCTCTCCTATATCACAACTCCTCCCCATGCGATTGTATGTACAATGTCCTGACGGTGATGAATGGGTTAGGGTTTGGATCTAGATTTATACATGTTAGTTTGAGGATCGGGTTTGGATCTGAGATGGTTCACACGGATATATCTGACCCGATTGTCATCTCTAGCATAGCCAATTAACTCCGAGTCGATTTATTTGCTCCAGAAATCTATACCGCATGCCTATGTACTTCCATTCTCTTCTGATTCGGCCAGTTTTGAGGTGAGATTTGTTCTTCACGTAACATAGTTCTTACTTTGTTTATGCCAAGATCTTGTGATCCATGATTGCCGATGGTTGGTTCTTGTCCTCGAGCTCTTGAGAGATCGGCCTGGGCTGTGCCATTGGAAATTCCGCTGCGAGCCCACACGAGTGTAAAGCCGACCAAACCCTGAATCGCTCCAGGATCCATGTGAGAGGGACGCATCTGGTATTATATTCATTCTTGCTCCATGGCTCCTTTCACTAGGCTGCATGCCATTGTGCCGAACTGCCAATGTGCAATGGCATCTTCACTTCGCATGTGCACATTTCTGCATCTTCTACTGCACTTCACTCGAGAAACGCAGCAGCGATCGATCCTCTCTGAAAGCTAGGGCACATGCGCGCTCAGAGCAGTTTGTCTGCAGACATGGTTCGTGGCGTGGGAACTGGGAACCTTTCGAGAGTCAAAAGTCAGAACCTGAGTAGGCCAATTCGTACGCTAGCTAGCATTGCTCCACCTGGAGGGGTCTCACTGGAGCAAGCGCATCTATCGATCGATCCGCAGATGCATGCATGCGGGGGAATTTGTTCTATATGCAGTTTTCTAAAGGTATATGATTGGTCTTAAACATTTCGATTTTTAAATGCATATTCGATAGTTAGTTTTGGATTT
Organism: Raddia distichophylla; assembly: GCA_005191435.1. Taxonomy (NCBI): domain Eukaryota; kingdom Viridiplantae; phylum Streptophyta; class Magnoliopsida; order Poales; family Poaceae; genus Raddia; species Raddia distichophylla. The sequence goes on along the minus strand of SPJY01007910.1, from coordinate 2,887,969 downwards.
TCGAATCTATTGAAGTTTAGCTCCAACCTATGATCGTATGACCGTATGGTTAGTAGTGACATAAGTAGGTCATTCAAACACTGTAGCAAATAAAATAAAGAGAAAAATATAGATAAATAGTAAAAATGAGGTGTAAATAGTGGAGGGGTTGATCTAAGTTGGATTTGGGTTGGTGATGCTCTAAACAACACAGAGTAGTACGTTACGGAATCAAGGTGGGCTCACGCAATGGAGATCATCTACCGCTATGGCACTGCTGTTCTAGCCACTGACAAGTGGGCCCATGTAGTTGTCAGCCTCAGCCCCACGTGTCAACGATCCCAACGGCAGTGCCATAATCACTGAGGATACACTATACACCAAAAGACCTATTTGTATGAGTTCATAACCCATCAGCGTTGGTTTTTTATCCGGCATAAAGACTATGGCACAAATGTGTCGGTTCGAAAACTGACACAAAAAAGGTGCATATGAGATTTTTCAAAGACTCGTTTTTGTTTAAGAATTGATTTTTGAAACAAAAAATATATTTTCGGACTCCACCGGCTTAGCCTACCAACCTCCACCACTTACACTGTGTTTTGCACTATCCACTAAATATGCATTGACTAGAATTCAAATCAGGATCTCTAGATTCCACACTCCATCTCCTAATCATCCCCCTACACCACTTCTTAATAGAAATAGGATATGCAATCCTTTCGACATATTTTTTCAAATCGTTCATTGTCTTTTCGGCTATGTAAATGACTTTAAATATGAATCTTCTCAACTGCAAAGTTGTATATCTAATCAAAGGCTACAGTTTTCATATACATTTTCTCTGCCCAACTTTATTTGTAAAAGTTATAACTGGTTTTATCATTGTAATGATTATTATGCATCTATATTGCTTCAAATAAAAATGTGTCGGGATGGAAGGCCCGTTCCGTAGTAGTGATAATTTACATATAATTTTTGTTTCCATCCGAGCTTGTACGAACAAATCATGAAAATCAAAAGATATAAAGACTATTGTACCGGTTTGTGGCTAGAATAGATGCAAATGTGGGAGTATCCATGCCAGCTCAAGCCACGATCCGACACCGATAAGCTGACATCTATGCCGATTTTATGGATAAAACCAGCACAGATGGTCCCGTCCTGCCCCACCATTTATGAACCGATCGACATATATAGATAACCTTACCTGTGCTGGTTCATGATGAACTGGCAGATGTATCGGCACATGTAAGGATTTTTGGTGCAGCAATGCCTAGAATCGAGCGTCATTGCATGCTAACCCGTCGCTAGTTCGAATCTAGGATTGGCTCGTGGCACCTCCCCGGGTTTTAACTGGGATTTAATCCTAGGGTTTGGGGTAATCCCTAGGGCTAGAAAAATAGCTTGCGGCTCGTGGATCGGCTCGGAGGTGCTACCGAGCTTGAGCAGAGCTCACTTTTGGGTCTCAGTAAAATAGCGAGCCGCTCGTTTCTGACCGAGCCTAGTCTGGCTCGGCTCGGCTCGTTGACACTTTTTGAACGTGAAAATGCCTTTGGCTCGTGGCTCGACTCAGAGGTGTTACCGGGCTCCAACCAAGCCTGGCTTGGCTCGTATTTGACAGAGCATGGCCGAGCCAGGCTCGGCTTGTTTCCACTCCCTAGTAATCCCTAGGATTAATTCGTCGTGTATTCGTGCACGCGTTAACAGATGCTATGCGTGCCGTTTTAGAGGCATGCCTCTGATTTATCTCCGGGTGTGAGTGCGTAGGGGGTGATCAAGCTGTGTGCATCTGTCCCGTTAATTATACTCCCGCCAAGGAAAACGATTCGGGACCCGCGTGGTTGAGTGTTGCGGTCTTGCGGAGTGCGCGCGCGCATGTACGTGCGCGTGGGCCGGAGGAGGCCAGCCGACGGTGAAGCTAACGTACCACACGTTGCTACGCTATATATGCGATCGGGCTAGTCGGGTCAAAGATGCGGTTATTTTTCTTTTTCTTTTTTTGAAGAAGTGAGGATCCCCTCACTCTAGCAACCAGACTCCACTGATTGCTCTCCAGATAAATGAAAAGGAAATTCCTCCAGCTACATGGTAGAGCTCCCCACAGCGTGAGAAGCACCAAGCTTAAGCTTAGCTAGATTGTGAGCTGCGCTATTGCATTCTCTTGGACAAAACAAAGTTTTGACATGATTGAAACCAATCAGCATTGCACTTCTAATCTCTTCAACAATTACGGCATCCATCCCTCTATACTCATTTTATTGGACAGAATCGAAATCAGGTTCCTAGCATCACATTCGATCAAAACTTTGGTGAGACCCAAATCTTGAGCTATGAGTATGCAAGATGCGGTTATTTTGGAGGAGGGAATTGGCGTTGGTGCGCACGCACCGGCCCGCCCGATCGACGAGCGAGAGGGGATCGATCGATCGCCCATGCCATGCCGGGGCCGCGGGCCGCGGCGCCCATGCGTCCTGCGATCTCCACCCCCGCCGCCGTCGCTGCCCGGCCCCTGATCTGCGCCTGGATGCATGCATGCTTGCCTTTTAATTCTCGTGTCCGCCGATGCCGGTGCGTGCCCGCGTGCATGCACGGCCGACGCCGACGCGGACGGCAGCGCGCCGCGGCCAACCGATCGACGGGGTCCGGTCCCGAGATCGATGTTTGATGATTCATTTAATCGATTTACTGAACTAGCATGGACTGCTTGGTTGTGAATCTGCTGGTTAATTAGCTACTGCACCGGCACCAATATGGGAGCCAAATCCAGTGCGGTAGCTGGCGCCACTGCCATGCGGACCGTACTGCACAGCAAAATATTGCACCTGATATGCATCCCTAAAATGGAGTAGGGCAGAAGAAGAAGCCTATGCCGGGTTGTCGGTGTCATACCCTGGAGAGTGATTCTGCTCGGTGATTATCTCCGTGTTGTTGTCTTGTGAGTTTGTGATATTTTGACCTGGGGAATTTTGGAATGATAAAACTAGACATAGGTCTAACTTGGGTCTTATCTTGTACGTATGGTATCGGTATGGTTTCCGTGAGTGTATTATGATTCGGGTAATGGTTTTGGGTCTCGGTTTTGAGATGTGCATGTACAACTTAAAACTCTACCGGCTAGGCACAGCTTAAAGCTCCACCACCTAATGATGGGTTTATATAAACTTATAAAAAACCCCATACAAAGCCACCTTGGAAAGAGGAAAGAGAAGGTGAAATATTATAAAATGGTGTAGAAATAATAGATGAAAACTATGCATCGAGGAAGGAGTGTCTATGCAATGTTACGGTTATATATAATCAAATTAATGGATACTTGTGGATATCACTGTGGAAACAAGTCATTGAGAACACCCCTGTTTGATCTAGGGTTCACATCACCACTGGTTAGGGAACGTATCCCGTGTACACAGGGGTTACCGTGTAAACCCGTGTACACCAACTAACAAAAGTCATGAAAAATTCTAAAAATATTTGTAAATGTTCTTAATTGATTGCTCTACCTATATATAAAGTTTGAAGATCAAATTCATTATATATTAAGAGTTATAAAAAAGAGAAAATAATGACAAATTTGAATGGTTTAAAATTGATATAGTTTTCTCTTTTTTATAACTCTTACTATGGAATGAATTTCATCTTCAAACCTTATACATAAGTGGAACAAGTTCATTACAACATTTACAAATTTTTTTAGAATTTTTCATGACTTTTGTTAGTTGGTTTACACGGGTTTACACGGGAACCCCTGTGTACACGGGATATGTTGCCCCACTGGTTAAGCACAAGAGGAGTCACCGTGCTCACCCTAAAATACCATAGATCTTTACATTAATCAAAGAAAAAATTTACACCAACAAATATAGCGAAGCCATATATGGTGTCAGGCTAGTTAATTACTATCAAAATTAAGGACAGTTTGTAGTCATTTTTTTTACTATTGATTTAAGATCCAACGATCTAGATCTCTCATCGGTGCTATATAAGAGTTACCCTATTAACTCTCCCCTGCTCCCACTCAACCGCCAAAGCCTGCTGCCGCCGTAACACTACTTTCCTCTTCCACTTACGACAGTAACCACCAAAGCCTATTGCTCCCGTAACATTGCCTTTCTGTTCCATTAACGACACTAACAACACCTCTGCTAGTTATACTACCACTAAATCCATTTCCAGCTTCATTCACATTCCCCGTTATTTATTCATCTACTAAAACCCTAGCTACCTTCTGCCGATCCCATAACCAAGGTAGCTCCAGTGCCACCTCGCCACTACAGTTAGCCGTTGTCATGCCTTCGCCTCCCTGTCCTCTCTTTAAGAAGGTGGCATGGTGAACCCAAACCATAACCCAATAGTTGTCTCCTCTTGCATTGCTAAAGCATGCAAAACTATCGCTGGAACACAACACATTTTTTAGTCAATCGAGGATCGAGGGTTAGCAAACTCTAATTTTTTTCTTAACATGGAAAGATGCATAATGTTTGTTTCAAAAACTAATTTTACATGGAAGATTTTATTCGATTGGAATCTATCTCTACTCCTACCATCAGATTGGATTCTATCTCTGAGGATCTGTCTGGGAACAAAGTATTTTCATATTTTTTAGACAAAACCATAGTTTTTGAGAATGCCTTGTGATTTTGAAAACCATGAGGTGTTTGGATGAGCTAAAAAACTATTTTAAAACCATGGTTTAATAAAAACCATGGTATTTTTAAAGTATCTAAACCTCCATTTCTAGCAAAAAAATTTCATCGTTTGGCTCTCACTAGCTCATGTTTGGTTAAGTTAGAACATTCGTAGCAGACACTTTAAAATATTGTCGTTTTAGATAAAGTAACTAACGGAGGGAGAGGAAATGATAAATTAAGGGAGTAGTTAATACTCCTGAAATAGAGTATGATCATAGAGATCTAGTTGCGGACAGTGGCGGACGCAGGACGAAAATTTAGGTGGGGCAAGACAGTTGCGGATGCTGTTTACCATTCTACAATAGGAAAAGAATTAAAGGAAAAGATGAGCATGTTAAAAAAGGAACCACCGGCGTGAGAGAGATTGCATGCATCAGTCGTGTGCTGTGTGCATGTAATTCAATGGAGGGAGCAGCAACGAGTAACAAAGTATCAGGAGATGCAGAAAGGGGGGTCTTGGAAAGACAAATCGTGTCTGATCAGGTTTAGGTGTCCGATCAGCATCAAACGGACGGGCAGCGGCCAGACGCGGAAGCACACACACTCGTCGCCATCAGTTGAACCCAACATCGTACATGGCGCTCGCCACGTGCCCATGTGCCGTCCCAGGGTCCACGGGCCTCCTCGCCATTTCCATTTCCACAGTCCACACCCAGCCATATATGGCGCTAACCAGTGTCTGTGAGGTAATAAGCAATACAATTTCACAAATATTCTATCCTAAAACAACAGTCATAGTTGTTTATGGTGCATCATATAGTTGTAAAGATTCGATCGATTTGAAAGAGAAGGAAAAAAATAAAGCACGTCGTATCATGGTGCATCATAGTTGTAACAAAGTTACTCCTTAACAGGTGGCAGTTCATCTGTTTAGGCGATCCCGTCAATGCCGTCACGTGTCGTCCACCTGTCTCCTTTTTTCTCTCCAGCGTGCCTCCCTCACAACTGGTTCTTGCTAGTTGTTGTGCGTCGACATCTTTCGTCGGAGCTTCGCTGCCGACAGATTTGGGTTAAGGTTGAGGTTCGAGTGGGGGTTCGGTGTCCTCGAACTTAGTGGGATGCAGGGAAGGTAGTGACCCGATGGTGGTAGGGATTTGTGATGGGGGCGGCGAGACGTCGGTGGCAGTGTTGGAAATGACGAAGCCGGTCAGACGGTGGGCAGACAACATTAACGGCAACAGATTAGGGTGGGCGGGGCAGCGTTGCCACATGGAAAATGGATGGAGCAGCGAGGCAGCGAGAGTGCTGCCAGTCGCGAGTGGTGGACGATGAAAGTGGAGGCAGCGGTGGAGGAGCGCAGAGTGAGAACGTAAGGAGGTGGAACATGACACGATTAAAAGAAAAATCATATGGATCCTATTGCATCGTTACTAGGGAGACAGTCCCTAATCATAATCCTAATCGCAAAATAAAACTAATTCTTCAAGAATTTTTTTCATGTATGCCATTATGAAGTGTTTGGGTATCACATTGGCCATTACAAAATCATTATTATTATAGATGCCATTCTTTTTGGGAGTGCATTTCACTGATGCCACTTCGGAGGACTTCTTGCATATACAAGCCACAAATACGACAAAAAATACACCCTGACTAGCGGGACCCGCATGTCATCCTCTGATGGCTTCTTCCTTCTTCCATCGTCCTCTCTCTATCCTCTGGCCTAATCCATTGGGGAGTCACCATGGCAGCCACCACGACGAGCTCCGGTGATAGGAGACACGATGGCGAGGACGGCGCTTCGACAAAGGGCTGCCGGCGGCAAGGTGGAGAGCAATAGGGTGGTCGAACGAGGAAGGCGGCGACCTGTTGTTGACGATGGTGGCTACGACACAGAGGCCAATGGAGGAGAGCGCCGCCACGCCGTTTCTTGGTGGAAAGGGGCGCCGTCGCCTCGGCCGCGCCCGACCTACGGAAGAGACGAGGGGAGAAGGGCGTCGTTGCCTCGGTTGGTGGAGTAGAGGGTCACCGACGTGTGCCTCGGGAAAGAGGAGGTCGCCGCCGTCGGCGTGAGGGGGCATTCCGGCACCGTGCGGAGGAGGAGAGGAGGGGGAGGGTGGCGCCGCCGTCGTCGTTCAGTTGAGAAGGGTGTGTCGCCGCCTCCGTGCGTCTTGGGGGAGAGGCCGCCTCCGCCGTACGCTTCGACGTGAGGGGGGCGCCGCCACGGGCGATGTGCGGAGAAGGGGGTGGCGCCGCCGCCGTCATTGGTGTAATACCACAAATAAGAGAGAGAGAGAGAGAGAGAGAGAGAGAGAGAGCAGTTGGGTCAAAGCCCATTTAACCACCGACCTTGCCATGGAGATAAGGCAAGGGGAGGGGTTGGCTTCCAGCCAACTCTCTCACATCTCTCTCACACGTCTCTCCCTCTGTCTCTTCTCCTTGCTGCTCTCTGCTCTCCCCCATCGCCATGCCCCTTCCATTGCCAGTCACCGCCGCTAGTCACCGCTGGCCGTTGCCGTCGCTTGCCGCTGCCGTCTCCCGGAGCCACCCTGCTGCAGTAGCTGCTGCTCACCCCCCCTTTGCCCGTCCTGCCTTGCTTTGCCCCAACCATGGCAGCCCAAGGGGAGGTGGGGTGGCAGGGGAGGAGATGGGGAGCAGGTAGAGGAGGTAGAAAGGAAGCCGACCTACAGGAGGAGAAGGGGAGAGGAGGAGAAGAGCTAGGGTTTCACCCAAACCCTAGTGAAATGTTGGGAAATTGAGGTAAATTTCTACATCATGCCCTTGTATGTGTTGATTTAGGATGGGATTTGGAATGGGATGCAAACCCTACAAATACGACAGAAAATACGCCCTGACTAGCGGGACCCGCATGTCATCCTCTGATGGCTTCTTCTTCCTTCTTCCATCGTCCTCTCTCTATCCTCTATCCTAATCCATCGGGGAGCCACCATGGCAGCGACCACGGCGAGCTCCGACGATGGGAAACACGATGGCGAGGACGACGCTTCGACAAGGTGGAGAGAAATGGCATGGCCGAAAGAGGAAGGCGGTGACCTGTTGGTGAAGATGGGGGCGACGACACGAAGGTCAATGGAGGAGAGCACCGCTTCTTGGTAGAGAGGGGCGCCGTCGCCTCGGCCTTGCCCGACCTACGGAAGAGACGAGCGGAGAAGGGCGTCGTTGCCTCGGTTGGTGGAGTAGAAGGCCGCCGGCGTGTTCCTCGGGGAAGAGGAGGTCGTCGCCGCCATGCGCGTCGGCGTGAGGGGGCTCTCCACCGCGAGCACCGCGCGGAGGAGGAGAGGAGGGGGGAGGGTGACGCCATCGTCGTCTTTCAGTGGAGAACAGTGGTGAGGACAGATAAAAATAAGATATGACGGGCTTGGGAACGCATTCAACACAATCACACATAAAAAAATTTAAGACGAGAAAGAGTTCCTATACAATAGCTATTCTAACATTATGAATCTACTAAAAAATGAACCCAACTCTTGTATACCAGAATTCAGGGTGGTAAATTGAGTTAATATGCAAATCTTCTGTTTAAAAAATGTAATCCAAGCTAAGGGCAAACGAGAAAGAAATGACAACAATATATGATTGAGAGCATTCGTTTATAAAAGTGCCACACATACCTGCTGCAAATCTTTCAGGGCTTCCTTAAATTTTCCAATAGCAAGATATGCCGCGCCTCGTCTGTAATAACCCTACAGGCATAATGTTTCAAGAAATGTAAAAACTTACAGTGTTGTGACTACAGAATGCTATGAATACTAACCTTTGAATATTTAGTTTGTAGCATCCTGAATAGCACTTCCATATCCTCCAGCTTTGTATGTGCAAATGCACGATTTGCCCAATAAACCGCATTTGAACTATTTAGCTCAATAGCTTGACTATAGACTGATCTATGGCCTGAGAATAGCATCATGGTGTTATAAATAAGAAGATGAACATTCATATTGAAATATTCATTTTTCTTCAAAAAAAAACGTTTGAAAATTTATGCTTTAAGGACTTCATACTTCTACTGCACTGACAAGATCCATTTCACAAGAAAAAAAAGGAACTTCTGTACATACTGATACATGGGGAAATAGAATGCAAACCATACCCATACATGGGGAAATGGCCGGGCGAGGCGAGGCGGCGACCGAGGCGGCGGCCCGGGCGAGGCGACGGCCGATGGGAGCGAGGCGCTGGGCGCGAGGCGGCGGGCCTCGAGGGCGCGACCACGCGAGGCGACTAGCCGCGAGCCGGCGAGGGCGCGACCGCGCGAGTCGACTAGCCGCGAGCCGGCGAGGGCGTGACCACGCGAGGGCGTCGGGCGCGGGCGGTGGCCGGCCTTAACCCTAGCTAGCTGCTCGCCTGCTCGTGCTCGCTGAGCCGTTGAGGGACATAGGGAGACTAGGAGTGAGGCTGTGAGGCCATGAGGGGGCTCGGGCCGCTCGGCCTCTCGGGCGCTCGGCTGGGCCTGGGCTGGCTGCTGGCATAAGAAAATTACTAAGGGGGGTATCCTGGGGCCTGGGCTCGCTGGGCCAAGGTATGGCGTGGGCCATACCTTGCCATAACGGGCCTTCTGCCCCTGGTGGAGAAGGGGGCGTCGCTGCAGCCGTGCGCCTTGGGGGAGAGGCTACCTCCGCTGTGTGCTTCGGCGTGAGGGGGGCGCTGCGCGGAGGAGGGGGTGGTGCCGCCGCCGTCGTTGGTGAAGGAGAAGGGGCATCGTTATCTCGGGGAAGAGAAGTCTGCAGCTTGTCCGATCAACTGGGGTGCATAGGGAAGAGACATGTGTTCTAATTATCAATTGGGGTGTATAGGAGCCCGCAGTAGAATTAAAGTTTAGAAGTAAAATACTAGAAATAAGGTTATTCTAATTATGTTATCACTGTTACCACTACAGTAAAAAAAAAAAAAGAAACCGTCCAAGCGAAGACGACGACGCGCAGAGCGAGAAGCCTCCTTCTTAAGCTTCGAATCCTTCCCCCTCCCTTTCGCACTCCTCCCCCACTCTCGCACCAGCGAAGCTTCCAAAACCTCCACAAAGATTCCCCAAGCCTTTCGCCTCCGCCTCCGACCTTCCACCACGATCAAGGAAGCTGGTCGCCGCGGCGCCGCCGGAGCTCGGGATCCATGGAGAGGTACGAGCTGCTCAAGGACATCGGCTCCGGCAACTTCGGCGTGGCGCGGCTGATGCGGAACAAGGAGACCAAGGAGCTGGTCGCCATGAAGTACATCCCCCGGGGCCAGAAGGTGCGGCGCCGGATTCGGCCCCCCGTTGATGGACGGGACGCCGGCTCGAGTTCAATTCATGTGAGATATTTTTTCCTCATTTTATTTTGTCTGCTCACGGTTGCAGATTGATGAGAATGTGGCGAGGGAGATCATAAACCACCGCTCGCTGCGGCACCCCAACATCATCCGGTTCAAGGAGGTGAGGAAATGAATGGTGGAAATAGTGGGATTTCTCCGCCTCTATTTTCTGCCGCGTTGTTGGTGATTGGTGAATAGAAAAAATGGTTTGGTTCGAATTGCAGGTGGTGGTCACGCCGACGCACCTGGCGATCGTAATGGAGTACGCCGCCGGCGGCGAGCTGTTCGACCGGATCTGCAACGCCGGCCGGTTTAGCGAGGATGAGGTGAGGAACTGATTGAGACGTAGGAGTAACTGATTGCTTGGATCGGATTGATGCGTCTTGGCTGAATCCGTTTCCTGGGGGGGTTCTTGTGCTAATTCGTGTATATGGCGGCTGTGTCGCTTCGCTTTGCAGGCTAGGTACTTCTTCCAGCAGCTCGTTTCCGGTGTGAGCTACTGCCACTTCATGGTAAGAACACTTCTAAAGATCGATTTTTTTTAGCGAACAAAGATGATAAATTTGCGATAGAAAAGGAGTGCTCAATGCGATGTATGCTGTGGATTTGCAGCAAATTTGCCACCGCGACTTGAAGTTGGAGAACACGCTGCTGGATGGCAGCCCGGCGCCTCGTCTCAAGATCTGCGACTTCGGCTACTCCAAGGTTAGCATTTTCTATCCCTCTCCTTTTTTTTCAACCGTTCGGAAATGATCCTCTCCTCCAGAACTCTCTCCTCCCAGGTTTCCTTCGAAAAACCAACGAATTTTTCTTTATTTTTTTTGGTCAAAAGGCGCACTTTTGTAACTCTGCTTGCTCTGCCGCTGAAAAGATCAAAGATTTTAGCCCCAATGGACCCGCAATGCCTCCTCTCTCAGTGCAGTGCTTGCCAAAAACACTGAGCTTCCTTGCCCAAAACTGTTCCTCTTCTTGCATGAAACTGCTTAAAAGAACTAACTTTTCTCGTTGACCTCAACAAAGTTGGCGTTGCACTGACACCTTTCTTCCCGCGACACTCTTCTCTTTCTTCTTTTTCGCAGTCGTCGCTGCTGCACTCGAAGCCCAAGTCCACCGTCGGCACGCCGGCGTACATTGCACCGGAGGTGCTCTCCCGCCGGGAATACGACGGCAAGGTCAGTCACCTCCTCCGCCCCTCCTCTCCCCCCTCCGTGCCACTGCAGCTGGGGCCCCGTGGCGCGGTGGGTCCCATCAACAGTGTCGGGATCGGCATCGGCCCACCCGGCCTGGGCACTGACCACGTGCCATCCCCTCGGAGTACACGTAACGCGTCCTCCAAGGCCACGGGCCAGAGCTTACGTGGATCCGGTGTATGGGTGTGGACACTCGTGTCAGAAAGTGGGCCCGTGGTGTCACAGGCGCAGGGTCTATAGACCACCAGGCCCTTGGGGAGCAGCCACCTCTGTGTGGTGGATTTGGGATTTGTCCTGCCTCCTGAGCAGCCAGGGAGGTAGAGATTTGCTTGCCTGTGGGAGAGGGCACTGAGCGGTGGCCCCAGGGCTGTCCGTGTCCGCGTCAGGGTGCTGGGTGCGTCGTGATTCGTGCTCAGGCAGTACGGGGGCCGTGTGATTCGGCTTCAGGTGGGCAGAAGCTCTCGTTGTCATGGGGATCAGACGATGAAGAGGCAGGCAGTGGAATGGGACCGAGACCATGCTGACTGCTCTGAGTGATAGTGTTTCTTGCTGCTGCTCCTGTGGTTGGATGCTTAGATTCCAGGCTAAAATGCGGTCTAGAACTAGTAGTAGTACTCCAGTGGTGTGTGTTGAAAAAATCGGTCCGAAAAGCAGGAAGAGATATGTTCCTTTTGTGCGTGTGATGTCGATTTGGACATTCACATTCTCTTGGTTTTTCCGGTAATCACACATCATGGTTGATGGCGATGCTCGCTCCAACGGGCGGGACTGCTTTTCCTGCACGCCAACCAAACTTAAAAAGAGGGGGAGGAAAGGCTTAGGATGATCTGATTTCAGGGTTTGGGACTTCTTTAGTGGTCGTGAGTTTGTAGCCTCGGCATGCACCCGCTTGCTTTATTAAATTGCGGCATAGAGAAAAGCTAGATTAGCTGGAAAAAGCATGAGATTCTGTGGGTACAGATAAGAGATGTTAGTCTTTCACGCTAGATTTGAGTGAGCTTCAAGTTCGGATTCTTTGTAAGTTCATCAGTCATGTGGTGCGTTTCCAGCAAATGTAGAAACGGGATCGTTATTTTTGTCTATAGTAACATGCAACGCTGAAACACATGGTTTTTTTTTCATTATTATGGATTAGAAAGGAGAAATGAAGAAAGATTAGGTGAATTCATGTTTATGACTAGCTCCTTGAGGTAGACATGCACCCATGGGCATGTCAGTTAGACAGCTCACATTTTTGTTGAATGGCCATCTTTTTAGGTTCACTTCATACTTTATGTCCTTTTCTGATCCATTTTACCATCATAATTCTGGTGTTACGTATTAACTAATTGGTGTTGTCTCACAAGGGGCCCTAAACTCGATCCTTTTCAAGTAGTCATGTTAGACTGAACTTCTCTTTGGCCTTTTGTGGTCCTTTGTAGCTATTTCCCTCTCTCTTTTTTCTCATTGTCAGCCACTGCCTTCATATCTTATGAAGGGATTTGCTGCAGGACACCGTTTGCTTTTTGTTTCTTTGCTATCTAAAAAATCATAGCAAACTGCTATGTGGTTCCCTTTCCAGCACTGCAAAATTGGTTGTATTTGCTTGTCAACGAGAAACAGTATGGTGCCCTGGAGATTGATGTATGTAGTTTATAGATAGAATATCAACTATTATTTTATTGTTGATTTCTAGAACATCTAATGCCGTCCTAATTCATTGAATAGCAGGAGAAAATAAAATAAAAAACCTGTGCAAACATGGGGTACAACCACAGCACTCCGCTGCAACCCTAACCAAAGCCAGACACACCTTCGGCTACTGCCGGGAACACCGCCTACAGAGTAGAAAGAAGGAATGCAGCCACACCGCTGCCATCAAGGCCAAAGGCCGAACAGGAGAGAGATACAAGGGAGGAAGAAGGGGAAACACCACCAACACTCCACGTGGGCGCCACGTCACCGTTTAACGGAATTTTTAACGGACCCTAACGACCCAGGACTAACCGTGCAAACGGAGACAAGTTCCGGGAGCTGAGAATTCAATTTCAAAGTTTAGGGGATTTCGTGCAACTTGTTACAAGTTCCGGGAGCTACAGTGCAATTTTCTCTTTTTATTTTTGTGAATAATGGAAATCAGTATTAGTACTTGCCTACTTTTTATTGAATATTTTATTGCATTGGGACCTATGGGTGCCTCATATAATTTTGCCTACGAAACAGTTTCAATTAGGTAAGTTTATTCTTTGAGGAGCACCCGAGCCTCAAACTTCAATGCCTTTGTCTGTGTTCTGAGCATACAAAGCATAGCTGGCAACATAGGATGCATATGCTCTATACAAACAATAGGTATCTACATATATGGGTTAGAGGGTGTAAAAGGGACTTCATTTTTTGAGTTTTTTTCCCAGAACATTGTAGATTAGAGAGTGTTTTCTGAACTCTTTTAGATGTTAATCATCCATTTGTACCTTAATTAATCTCCAACAAGAAAGATGTGTGCTTCAAGACAAGCTGTTCTCGCTTTCAATTTTTTGCCCCTTCTAACATGTTTGCTAATTTGCATCATATGGCTGATGATTCAGACAGCTGATGTGTGGTCTTGTGGAGTGACCCTTTATGTGATGTTGGTCGGTGCTTACCCTTTCGAGGACCCTGATGATCCCAAGAATTTCAGAAAGACCATTGGGGTAACCATTTCAGAACCTTCTGCAAGCAGTTTCAAATGCCGACTTTTTGTCTTTTTAACCCTATTATTGTTGCGCTTTTGCCCATGTTTAAGGCCCACTAGGCCTGGTTGGCCCAGCTCGTGGCCTACTAAGCATGTTGCTGTTTAATTGTTGCCTTTGGCTGCTGTCTTTTGAATTTGGAATTATATTGTGTATTATTTTGCCTATGCTGCAATACATTTAACAATTATTGGTGCATTCTTTCTTTTTCCCAGAGAATAATGTCAATCCAATATAAAATACCAGAGTATGTCCATGTATCCCAGGACTGCCGGCAGCTCCTTTCTAGAATTTTTGTGGCAAACCCAGCAAAGGTACTTTTCTGCTTAAACTCAGATCGACTTACCTGAGGGAATCATAATTGACTCATACCTTTTCCAACTGCATACAGAGAATAACAATAAGGGAGATCAGGAACCACCCGTGGTTCTTGAAGAACCTACCTAGAGAGCTCACTGAAACAGCACAGGCAATGTACTACAGGAGGGACAATAGCGCCCCAACCTACTCTGTCCAGTCTGTTGAGGAGATCATGAAGATCGTCGAGGAAGCACGGACACCTCCTCCATCATCGACCCCTGTGGCTGGTTTCGGTTGGGCAGAGGAGGACGAGCAGGAGGATAGCAAGAAGCCAGAGGAAGAACAGGAGGAAGAGGGGGATGGTGAAGATGAGTATGACAAGCAGGTGAAGGAAGTTCAGGCCAGCGGCGAGTTTCAGATCAGCTGATGTGGTGCTGATGGTTTTAGAAGATCGCAAACAGGAGATATTGACAAAATTGTGGTAGCAGATGGTCTTACCGTGATCATGTTAGTTTGTGGTCTTTTTTTTTCTTCAAGATTTTCTTTTCTCTCTATCTGATTCTGCAACAGTGTAAATTACCAAAGTGGTTCCATCACTGTCATTGTAATGGCTGATTATGCTAGCATGCGGAAACATAATGTATGGAATAAACTATCTCATTGAGCATCCTGTTACAATAATTCTTTTGCTGCGCATTTGCACCCTATGTTGTCCACACGCACTTTTGGCTGGGCCGTCGTCTCACTACCCGTGCTCTGCATGCGACGTCTCGAATTTTTCGGTCTTTGAATTTTTTTTTAAAAAAATATATTTTTGCACAAATGAATGTCGCCGAATGGTATTTTTGGCTACTCTCAACATTGGTGTTTGCTAAAATGTTACTCTGCTCCACTGTCATACACACAGTTGATCACACGTGTTATACATACAAACGAGCGAGGTGGTCCGCGCGTTTGCGCGGCTAGATTTATTTTGGTATATAGTGTTTATCTCTAACTCATAATCTATCTCTAACATATCAGATCGGATTTAGAGTTTATCTCTAATATATTATATCAATTTTAGTATTTAATATGAATTTCTAATATTTTCTTTTAATCAAAGCCGCATAGATCTTTTTTTTCTTTTATTAATCTATCCCGTTATAATTTGGTCCCATAGTTGATTGAACGGATAAAATAGCCATATTATATCATCTTTAGTATTTAATCCGAATTTCTAATATTCTTCTTTTAATCTAAGCCATTATAATCAGACCCCACAAAATCAACGGCATAGATCTTTTTTTTTTATTGATTTATGTGAGAATTTCTTTGATTGATCTTGGCCGTTATAATTTGGTCCTATCGTTGATCGAACGGCTGAAATAATTTGGATGATGTGGACGAACATAGTGGCTTCCTTTTCCCTTTCTTTATATATATAATAGATGGCATACTTAGCGAACTACACATGTTGAGAGTGGCAAATTGTCAATTTTTCCAATGGACAATCAGGTCCCTATTTTCCAAGTTAGTGTACCCTGTTTAGGAATTTAAAATTTTAAAAATTAAAAATCATATACGTTGAAAAAGATTAAAAAATGATCGCTCAGGATTTTAGATGAATTTTAAAAAATATTCTGTGCAAGTTACACACTATGAAATATATATATATAAAAAATAAAATCGACCGCATAAAAAAAGAAGATCAATTAAACAACTGACGGATCGCCTGACACTTGAGCAATGGGCACTATTCTTCTTAAAACCGATCAGCGGCGTCTATTTATGTGCAAAGCTATTTATAAAAAATCTAAAAGACTAAGGCCCTTTGTTTTCAACTTAACAGCTTAATGACTTAACAGATTAAGGACTTATCTATGATTTGAAAAGACATGTTTCAAGTTTTTTAATCCGTTTTTTCGATGTCTCAAAGGCAGGTACCAACGCTTTTAAAAGAAAGTCAAATGAAATGTATCCGAATCTCGAGACTATCTCGAGAAGCTCTCGAAATTCAGTCATTTCAACCGTTAAGCTGTTCAGTCGTTCAGTTCAACTCAAAAGAATAGAACATAAATTTTGGGACTATCCACCCGACGAGCGTGAGAGTGACACCTCGTTAGCCAAAGGTCCATAGCGCGGGCAGGGCGACACATTTTTTACTGAAGAAACTGATGATAGCAAGGACGAACCGAGTTGGATTGGCCTAGCCTTCCAATGTGACATTCGGCCCAACGTTGGGCTCCAGACTCCGGACTCCTAATATGTGAGTCCCTATGACACCTCGTTGGGTGGTTCGTGATTGACTGGCCAACAGGCCGGTCCGATTCAAGCCCGGTTACTATACTAACCAGGCCAACCAGGCCAATGGGCTTAACCAGGTCACTGGGCCATGTTTGGTTTTCGTTGACTAGCACGCCACATCAGGTTGTTTTTGGGAAGCAATATTTTATGGTTTGGTTCCCAACTAACCTTACCACACCTAACACGATGCGAAGTGTGGCAGCCATAAATTTTGTGGCAAAAAATTTCAGCTTCACACTTGTGATAAAAGTGTGAAAAAATTTCAATTTTTGTATGTCCAATTTTGAAGTTGAGTGACCAAAACTAATTTTAATGATAATTGAAGGTTTCTATTGCAAAAGCAGGCCTTCGCCCCTTGATTTCTGAGTGCGGTGGTGCGGAGTCGCGGACGTGTACGAAATGCTTACTTTCTCGTAGAAACAAAGAAAACACAGAAGGGAATATAGGTGTTGGAGCCCGCTGCGATCCGGCTCCCCCGAGACCAACACCTGGTCTCGGGCCCAGGTCCCCACATCTATTGGCCCAACTGGAAGCACAAAAGTTTCAGAAGGGTTCATCCAAGGATTAGGGTTGGAACCACCAGAACGGCCTCCAAAACGGCCAGAACTTCTTCCACGATATCCATGGTGAAAACCTCTTCCATCACCACGGCCATGCAAACGAGCACCATAACCAGCACCACGGTTTCCAAATCCACAGTCATCTTTGCCATCAATCCAGAAATCCCCAGCGTTAGGCATGTCACCACTATATCTAGCAACGCCATCACCAGTATTAGCCCCAAATCCCCCAAAGGAACCAAAACTACTACCATCAGATCTCCCATCAGATTGAGAGAACTTGCTCCCAAAGACTTTGCCACCAACATTACTAAAATTAACACCACCAAAAGGAAGAACTCGGTCACCAGCACCACCAGCACCACTGGGAGGGCGACGAGGGGGATCCATGATTCCGTCTAACACCACAGAAACAAAGGAACGAAAACCACTCTTCCACAAGCAAAAACCAGCACCAGAACTCCACAAATGACCAAAAAAACGACGAAATCTGCAGGAACCCGCGAATGGGGGAGGAAGACGGGTGTGGAAGGCTCCAGATCTGGATCGCGAGGAAAAGTGAGAGGGGGAGGAGAGAGAACGAGAGGAAGAGGCTTTATCCCCAAAACCTCCAGGTGTCGCAGATCCAGCGGGGGAGACCTCACCACGCCTCCTTGACTGATCAAACGGCAGAGGCACCACTACAGCCGAAGTCCCCAGGGAGTCCATCACACGCGCGCTCCCAAGGGCCTTCTTCTCGACGAGATTCCGGTGATCTATTCCGGCGATCTCTCCGCGGATTCTCCAACCCGACTAGTCCAAAACCTGTCCAAAGAACCATCAATGACCACGTATTTTTTAGAAAGTTTTCTCATGTATCGAAAAATTTCAATTTTGGTACATCCAATTTTGAAGTTGAGTGACCAAAACTAATTTTAATGATAATTAAGGTTTCCATTGCAAAAGCAGGCCTTCGCCCCTTGGTTTCTGAGTGCGGTGGTGCTCGTAGTCGCGGACGTGTACGAAATGCTTATTTTCTCGTAGAAACAAAGAAAAGACAGAAGGAATATAGGGAATATCATGGTCCATTGTTTTTAGATGACTTCACACCCGGTATTCTAACATTAGTTATTATCTGCCCCAAAAAAAATTGCACCTCTTGGAATCGAGCAAAGAATGCTCCAAAAGCTTTCAGTCTTTTTTTTTGTATAAACTATCATAGCAAAATAGGAGGGAAAAGGGTGGCTGGAAGTCATTCGCATGTGTGACGGCTTTACAAGTTGTATAGGCATTTTTCCATATGAAAGCACAAATGGCCATGGCCACCAGCGAATAGATAGCAATAATAATAATACATTAATACAGCACCAGGCTTCTGATTGAGCATTAATACAATAACCACTATGGGTCTGCTAGAGAATACGAGTATGCTACAGTGAGTACCCAAAGCACAGCAGCAATTTGACTCAGGCTTCGATCCAGGTTTCTGTTCTTAGCTGAGAATCTGTTGTACGATGCCGACAGCAACTGTGCTTCCAGACGACCTCAAGAATGCCCTACCAAGAGCTCTGCTTTTGGAGAATTCCTGAACGCAGACCTCTCCATCTAGGGTAACCTGAAAATTTTAGGAAGATTACAAGATTAACTGATGTGCTCTCAAAGTATGAACCTTGACACAAGCAAGATGTTCACAAAGACCACATGCTTGCAGCTTACCTGTACAACAGCATTCTGGTTTGACTTAAGAAATCGAGGCGCCCTTTTGCTTGGTCTGCCAGTATTGTCTAGCAGTGCCACGAATTTGTGTATCTTTGCAGCTTTCTTCACATGGTGTATGTGAAATTCCACCTATATCCATATCAATACTATGATTACAGTGGAAAAGAAGCTCATAAAAAATATCACCAAACAGGGTTTTTTTTGTTATATATTTACCTGAGAGCCAACAAAGAGAGGGACAGCGATATTCAACACTATAATCTTTAACTCCAACTTCTTAGCTGCAGGCACTGGGAAAACAGGGTCACATAGAACTCCGCCAGTTATAAGTTGACGGTCATCAATACCCAGTAAACTAATCGCTACATTGTCACCTGCTCTTGCTATGTTACATGAGCAAGAGTCATGCTCAATGGTTTTCACAGTCCCCAATTGCCCACAAGGTAAAACTAGGACCTGCACAGAATAATAAAAAAAACTGTCAGGAGAGAAATAGATGTCTCATTTCCCCCCCTTTTTTTTAGAAAAATAAAAGTCGATAGCATAATAACATGGTAGTACATAGCCCTAGCCATTCAATTAAACTGTGAAGCAAGAATAATGGTATCTTTGGAATCTTTGGAAGGAAAGAAATAGACGCATTTTTGAGCATAAGAACCTTTCTTTTAGAACGTTGGTTGATAGAATTTTAGAGGAGACGAGGGGATGGAGCTTGGGGCTCCTTGTTGCCCCAATGTAATTCTTTTTTGTTTCCCTAGCCGTGGCTAGGTCTTTGTACAGTGTACAGTTCTTTTCTTCTTAATGAAATGGTAGAGCGCCTGCCCCGTTTATTCAAAAAAAAAGAATAATGGTAAAGATTCTCACGTCACACAGTTACTGAAATGATTAGCATTCAGCACGGCCATGCTCTAAATAAACTGGAATCAATCTAACCTCATTGACTCATTACTGAAACAGATATCAATATTGACAGCTTCTGCAGGAAAACAAAAATGGATTTGGGGAATCTACCTTTGAGCCATTTTGAATGGCCCCGCTTTCTAATTTTCCGAAAGCTACCGACTGCCGTGTCAACTGAGACTTGATGACATCGCAGATACGAACAATGAGGGGTTTCGAAACATCCCGAGAAGGTAGGTGCAGCGAATCTATAGCCTCTAAAAGAGAAAATCCTTGATACCTGAAAAATTACGTAATCTCCATTCAAGATTCAAATTGTGGAGACAAAACAACGAAACATAAGTCCAACAGAAACAGAACTTACGAGGAGGTCATTCGAGCATCCGACGGGGGTTCGATCAAATTCTCATTTTTTACAGCACTGAGAGGAACCCAGGTAACACGTGAGTCTCTGAAGTTGCACGACTGTAGGAAACTTCCAAGCTGTGACTTGATGAACTGAAACATTTTCTTCGAGTACCCAACAGCATCCATTTTGTTGACTGCAACCACTAGCTGGTCAGCACCAAAGCTTCTGATGAGCTGGGCATGCTCCTTTGTCTGGCCAACACTTTTCCCGCCCTGACCATCCATGCCGGCTTCAAAACAGCCTGTGCTAGCATCAACCACAAGAATCGCTACATCAGCTTGTGTTGCACCAGATATCATGTTTGGCACAAAATCTTTGTGGCCAGGTGAGTCGAGCAAAACCACGCGGTATCTCTTGGTCTCAAAGTAAGCCACAGCCACAGTCATTGTGACACCTCTCTCTCTTTCCTCGGTGCTCTCATCCATGGCGAATGCGTAAGCAAATGATTTCTTTCCCTGGAAAAATTACTAATACAACAAACTGTTAGATATGAATAGAACGTCAGTATGTGCAATAGCTGCTGAAACAGGCAGAAGCGACCAACAATTTCGTTAGCTTCCTTCTCGTTCTTGCGCATCTCTTTCTTCGATATCCTTCCTAGCAGGTGTAGAAGTCTCCCGGAAAGTGTTGATTTTCCAGAATCAACATGGCCGACCTAAGCATTGTTGGCAGATAAGAATCCCCACTAGACAAAGAACATCTTAGAAGAACAAGATGTGGAAAGAACATATACCAACTTTACATGCTACAACAGAAGATGAGCAGTAACTTACTATAGCAAGGTTGCTCCCCTGACTCCGGCTCCACTAGCACCTCAGGCTTATATTCTTCAGCTAAATAAGGTTCCGTAGCACTGACATTGTTCTTTCGTAGACTTAGCCGACTTATTTCAGATGGAAGTGTCTGGATCACGCCCTTATCAGGTTGAAACTTAGCATTGGCATCGTTTCTATTCTCCTCCTTCACAGGTTGCTGAATGCTGCTGCCTTCCCCGGCCACGCCATGTTCAACGTAGCTCTCAACACGCTCGTCGTCACAGCCACGGCAAGAGGAAACCACGCGGCACATTTTGCTGGCACTGGCCGGCAATCGCCGGAGCAGCGGTGTTCGCCGGAGTCGCCTCAAGAAGGCTTAAGAGCACGACACAGCGCCGGCAAATCGCGACTATGGATCGGGGGGAGCACGAGGCAGGCCGACGGGGTTCAATATATATGGGTTCTCCGTAATCCTAATTCGAAAATTAGGTTTTGGGAGAATGTCCGTCCTAAATGGAGGAGGAGGAGCCAACATTCAACCTGGAGGGAGGAGGCGGTGGCGGTGACCAGCCTGGTGGAGTATGGAACGGAGGAGCCTAGGAGGAGCACGTACGGAAGCAGAATTTATCTTTTTTATATAGCCTATTTGATGTAATAATTTATAATAATTTTTTTTAGTTTTAGTATTCCTTTCAAAGGTACTAAAACTATTTTTTAATTATTTGTTTGTAATATTTAAATCTCTTTTTAAAAACTCACAAATTTTGATACAGTGAATCGCTACGCTACGTTGAGCTGAAATATGTACAAGGCCGAAGAGGAAGGGAGCGAGGGGATGGGAACTTTGGCCCGTGACCCACGAGCATCGGGCTCGGCTTGGAGAAAACTCAGGTTCGGACTTGATTTGTTTATAGACGAACACAAGCCGAACATATTTTCTAGCTCAATCGAAAAACAAGCACGAGCCACGGCTTGCTCATATCTCGTACACAAATTAGTAGCACAACAAAATGCGGCAGACCCATATGCGGCAGCCGACAGATCAACAGCCAATAGCGGCCCAATTCCAAAGCCAACAACGGTTTTCAGTCCAAGTCCAATAAACAAACGACGGTCCAATCCATTTCCCGGTCGGCGTTGCCTAATTCACTGCGAGCAATAGCCAAGTAACCAACAACAAACAAGACACGAGCGCTCGCGAGTTTTACAAAGCCTTAGTGAGGCTCAGGCTCGCAAACGATCTTTCCACCCCTAGGTATGAGAACGTGAGAGGAAGGGGGCAGTGGCATGGCTCGGTGAGAACTAGAAACTGGTCTCTAGGGTTTTAAGATGGGAAAGTCAATTTATCTCTACTCCTTTAAAGAGAGAGTAGGCCGTGCGTGTAACATCCCAAATTTTAAAACCAATTTGGCACGTTAACTAATTTCTTAAACAGCATAATTCAAGAACATTAAAACATATTGCACCATGGCATCATCATCATTGCATGCATTGCATTTAAATTGGAAAATTGATTTAAACCTTTCAAAGCATGCACCCTTGCTGGAAAAAAATTTAATAATTTGTTAATGCATATATTATATTTTCTTTAAGCCTATCCCAAGGGAATTATCTGGGAAATATATTGGTAAACCTTGGTAAGCAAAATAATATTTCCTAAGGTATTAATATGTTTAAAAAGAATATTCGAAAATGGAAGACCTTTGGAAATCAAAAAAATCAAAAAGAGTTTTATCCTCCTCTCGGCCCAAAGTCTCGGCCCGTTTCCCTCTTTCCTTTTCCTTTTCCCACCTCTTCTCTCATCCTCTGATTGGGCCGAAGCCGAGCCGACCCGTTTCTTTTTCCCTCTCCTTTCCTCCACCTCGCACCTCTCTGTTGGGCCGCAGTGCCACGCCGGCCCACTCCGCCGCTGGTCGCCTCCCGGTGCTGCGTAGCGGGGTTCCACTGACAGGTGGGGCCCGCCTCGTCAGCGTCCCTCCTCCTCTGTCTCCTTCTCCCTGGCGCCATGCCTGCCCTGTGCACCGGTCGCCGCCGCTGTGCTCTTTCTCCCTCTCACTCCCGTGAGTTCAACGACTCGTCTTCCCACGCGATCGCTCGTCCCGATCTTTTCCTCCCGGACCCCGTTCCCTCTCCGCCATTCCCGGCCTCGTCACCGGCCAAACCCATGACGCCGCCGTCTCCCCCAACACGCCACCGGCCGGAATTGGTGCCGGCGTTCGCCAAACTTGTGCGTCGCGTCAAAAATCCCTCGGGCTAAGCACTCCTATAAGAGGGGCATTGCTACCCCTCCCTTCTCGTTGCTTTGCGTCACCGCAACGATCTTTCGCCCGAGCCGGTGCGTCACCTTCCCCTCCGCGTCGCCGCCGTTTTCTTCCTTCTCTTCCGCCTCGTCTCCTTCCTCTGATCCAAGCCCCTTGGGATTGACTCGCAGGTTGTTCCAGTGGAGCTCGCGCCCAAGGGAGTGAAGCCGCGCGGTCCGTGTGACCCGGAGCTCGTGCCGTCGCCGTCGCCGCGATTCCGCCACCTCGCTGCTCCCTTCGACCCGGCGAGTTCAAAGGTAGCCCCTCCACCTCTCCTCATTCTCATTCCCGGAGTATTTGGGACCTGCGGCCGTGCATTCTGTCGCCGCCGCGTTGCCGTGACATCGCCGCCGCCACGATCAGCCGCACCGTTCGCATAGTCCACCCCACGGGGCGATTGGTCCCTCAATTGGTGCGCCTCGCTCATGGCTTGCTCACCGCAGGGCCAATCGGCTTCCGGTGGCCGGAATCATCGCCGCCGTCGACAGCGCCGCCGTCGGAATCATTCCTCTGTTTTCCCCCTTCAGCGCCCGCCGTGTCTCACTGACAGGTGGGGTCTCGGGCCCACCAGTCAGGCGCAGCCGAGCCACCTCGCTGGCGTGCGCGTGCTTGGCCGCTGCGCAGTTGGGCCGTTTCGGCTGAGCCGGCCCATCTCCGAGCAGCCCCCTTTTCTTTTATTTTCATTTTACAATTTCTATTTAAACCTTTATTTGGTACCCTAAAGTATTTATTAAAAATAACTTATGCACGTTAAAAACTCTGTAAAAATTTGTACAAATACTTTAACCATTTCTGGACCATAGAAAAATTATATATATGCATGTCATGCATGTAGCATCATTTCTAGTTAAATAAACAACCTAGTAATGTCATTATTTCATGTGCATGTGAAAAGTGGTCATAATATTTATGTTAAATGAAAATAAAATGCTTTACAATCCCTGGACCTTAGAAAATGTTGTTGCCATGCCATCCTTGCAGCATGTCGTTGTTAGAGGGATTCATGATTTAGGATTTGCATCATTGCATGTGAACTTGAACCATTTTTTCATGGTTTCTCCTTTAAATGAAAAATGCATTGAGGTTGCTGCATGTTCTCCTTTTCCTAAAACAGTAAGTCATGAAATATTTCTTATGTGTGTTGTATTGCTTTGCATATGCGTGTGCGCGTTTAGGAGGTCAAGCCCCCGAAGACCCGATCGTCGACATCCCCTTCGTTTTCCCCGGAACCGATCAAGGCAAGTCCCCATTCGATCATGTCGTGAAGCCATTTTCGGTTATTTAGAAAATGATTACTAGACTTAAAAATGTGCATGCTAGTTTAAAAATGATAACTGCCGTATTTCCTAGACTTAGATATCATGCCGATTAGAAAGGTGAGACATATGGTAGGATTAAACCTAAGGCTAAACTATAAATTGCTCATATTTATGTTCTCGTTGTGGTAGGATAAATGCTTAAAGTCGTTTATACGGAATGATTCAATCATTTGTGTGAAATGAGAACATTGTTGAGAAAGGTTTGGGAAAGGGTGATTTAAAGATAGCGCATCAAGGGTGATGCTGAGTAGGAAATGATTTTCCTCTTACCCTCAAAATCTTTCGACTAGGGAGAGATATTTTGTTGGTTGGTGCAGTATGGCACCATTTGAAAACTAGGATAAAATATCAACCCTCTCCTAGTCTAACGACTGCTCATCCTATGAACTGAGCCATTACAGTACGACCTTGAGCCCCGGTATGGGACGGGCCTGATCGTTGGCCCTCGTGGTTGGCGGTCTTGTGGCGAAACACCGTCTGGGTGCATAGCCTCTCGAGGGAAAGGCGTACCCACTCTGCAGAGTTAAAACTGTCATGATAGTCGTGCTCACGGTTATGAGCGTGCGAAGGGACTGATTATATGGTAGCTTCTTCGTTTAAAACCAATTTAGAAAAGGGGTTTTGAACAAAGGATTTGATATGAGTAAGGATTTGAGAAGGATTTCGTTTGAGCTAGGTGCCACCGGCGATATTCCGGATTGGGTGACGGCCTACGGGAAAGTGTCGCGCGGAATGGACCTAGTCGGTTTGAGAAAAGAAAATGAGAAAGGATTTTGTTCTCGCTATGGCACTGAGGCCAAGTGGCGAGAACCGTTTGAGAAGAGCCCAAAGAAAATGATTAAGATTTATTGTTTCCAAAATTGCTTTGCCAAAAACTAGGTTAATAAATGCATTTCCGCCAAATATCCTAAGCTCGTCTTGTACTAAACCACATTTGCATAATTCCGGACTTGCGAGTACAATTTTTGTGTCGAATATGTGTACGAGTAGGTTACATATACTCTGTGTTGTAATAGACAAGGTTGATTGGTGTTAAAGTCGGACACTATTCAAGCCTCCACTATATAAAGGAAGGCAGCCCTAGTGTAACCAAGCGAACGACCTCATAATAGTAGCATAAGCAAGAGAAGGTTAGCGGCCGGCATATGGTCGTGACCTGGTTAGCCGGTGTGCTGCGGTATTATGGATTGGGGAGGAGCGCCCATAGTCAGAGCCCTGCAGATGTAGGCGAAGGCTGAACCGCATTACCAAACATCGTGTCTCCTGGTATCGTTCGAGATCTTGCATCGGCGCATATCCTAACAAGTGGTATCAGAGCTTGGTTGGCGAGGTTGGCCATACGGAAGATCTAGGAGAAGACACGAGGTTTATGCATACACGGACGCCGCAGAAAAATGCCATATCAGCGCAAGGTGGAGTATGGCGGCGATCGACGATTCGATCGGTGGTGTCGAACACTTCGGGCAGGAGGCTCGAACCGTTCGATGGGCTACAGTTGACAGGGATTGACCAGACGTGGCGATCGGCCTGACAAAGTAGCCGGCGAGGTCGGCACGCGATGGCGACGACCTCGGCGTTCGCGATCAGACCGGCAGGCGCGGATGGATGCCGGATAGATCGGAACGGCGGGAGCAGTGATGCGACCGGATGTTGCACAGGAGGCGCTATATCATGTTACTGAGAGCAAAGCCGTGACGTGGATACAGATGGCCAGGGTGCGGCATGTTTTGCTGTGCACGGAAGTGATGCGCGGTGGAGGGCTAGGAAGCCTGCTCGAGAACTCAAAGATTGGATCTAGAGCTACAGATTCATGTGGAGTCAAAAAAATATCCAAAGAAGAAGCAACCAGAGGCCGGGTACATGTTTTGTGCAAAACGTTGGAACGACTTCAAGATGGAGAGACCATATTCTCCAAGGTGGAGTTTGTTAGGTATTGTGTTGAATATGTGTACAAGTAGGTTACATGTACTCTGTGTTGTAATAGGCAGGGTTGGTTAGTGTTAAAGTCGGACTCTATTCAAGCCTCCACTATATAAAGGGAGGCAGCCCTAGTGTAACCAAACGAACGACCTCATAATAGTAGCATAGGCAAGAGGAGGTCAGCGGCCGGCATGTGGTCGTGACCTGGTTAGCTGGTGTGCTGCGGTATTATGGATTGGGGAGGAACGTCCATAGTCAGAGCCCCGCAGATGTAGACGAAGGCCGAACTGCGTTACCAAACATCGTGTCTCCTAGTGTCGTTCGTGATCTTGCATCGGCGCATATCCTAACAGAGCCAACATTCGACCTGGAGCCTGGAGGGAGGAGGTGGTGGCGGTGACCATCCTGGTGGAGTACGAAACGGAGGAGGAGCACGGAAGGTTGCGGCGCGGCGTGAAAGAAGATGGAGAAAAAAAAATTTATTAACCTTTTTTAAATAATTAATTTAAAATTAACCCTCGGCAAAAACTATTTGCATATCTGACCCCTTTGGCCGCATGAATGCAGGCGGTGCGGCCAAAGGGGTCAGATTTGCAAATAGTTCTTGCTGAGAGTTAATTTTAAATTAATTATTTAAAAAAGGTTAATAATTTTTTTCGAAGATGGAGGCCTCCGTACGTTTTAGCTTTTTTTTTTAGAGAAAGCTCATAGCACTTTATTACTCATCGTAATCAAAGGTTACACGAGTAATACTGATATTTGGTTGGCCATGTACCGGATCAAAAATCCAGAAATCAGCCCAAACTACACTCATTTCCCACGGGTCTGCTACCAACCCATTTTCTAACACACACTTGCACATCATAGATAAATTGGGGGAGTGCTCATCCCACTGACCAAAAGCATTCACTTCCTTTCCCCATCGAGCAACTCTGTGAGCAGCTTCCACTACATGCCTCTTCCAGTGGTCAATCGAAGGTCTTGGGTTTGCCCGAAGATAAGCAAGGAGCTCCCTCACTAAGAAGCAGTAGCTGGAACGGCTAAATCCAAGTGAGTGTATTTTTTCCACCTGTACGTTTTAGCTTAGTGTAAGCTTTTAGTGTAGCGTTACACTGTGGTAAAATTTATTTTTTATATAACCTATTTGGTGTAATAATTTATAATGATTTTTCTTAGGTTTTAGTATTCCTTTCAAGGATACTAAAACTATTTTTTAATTATTTGTTTACAATATTTAAACCTCTTTTTAAATACTCACAAATTTTGATAAGCGAAACGCTACGGTACGCTAAGCTGAAATGTAAGGCCGAAGAGGAAGGGAGGGAAGGGATGGGAACTTTGGCCGTGGCCCACGAGCAGCTCGGGCTTGGCTTGGAGAAAACTCAAGTTCAAACTCGATTTGTTTATAGACGAACACAAGCCGAACATATTTTCTAGCTCAATCGAAAAACAAGCACGAGGCTCGTGGCTCGCTCATATCTCGTACACAAATCAATAGCATAACAAAATGCAGCAGACCCATATGCGACAGCCGATAGACCAACAGCCAATAGCGGCCCAAATACAGAGCCAACAACGGTTTTTAGTCTAAGTCCAATAAACAAACGGCGGTCCAATCCATTCCCCAGTCGGCGTTGCCTAATTCACTGCGATTAACAGCCAAGTAGCCAATAACAAACATGACACGAGTGCTTGCGAGTTTTACAAAGCCTGAGCGATGCTTGAATAATCCTGGCTCGCTCAGACTCAGAATGTGAGAGGAAGGGGGCGGTGGCATGGCTCGGTGAGAACTAGAAACTAGTCTCTAGGGTTTTAAGATGAGCAAGTCAATTTATCAAAGTTTTGTTGGGTCTTTGGGTTGAAGTGTTGAACATGAATCGGTTGAACGAGCTGTGAGCGATCAACCTATGAGCGAGAGGTGACTGCTAAGTCCAGGCTCACCTCAGCTTGTTTTTTTACTAAGAAAAAAAATCTTGAACTCGGGCTCAGACTCGTTGGTGTATAAGCCGAGCACGAGCCAAGTCAAAACCGAACGAGCCTCGAGCTGCGAGCTAGATTGTCAACCATAAGTCCAGCCAACCATGCACACTACAAAGTATATTGCTGATGGCAAAAGACCCATAAAAAGAATGCATACTAGTACCAAGTACGTGTGTCCCTAACTCGGTCCAAGGTTAGGGATGGCAATGGGTATGGATTTGGGTCACAAATATGGTGGAATTTTATATCCACGGTTACGTACCCACGGGTATAAAGTTCACTGGTATGGTTTCGATATACCCATACCCGTTACCCTCAAAACTGACAATGGGGTTCCTCTCGGTGTCACTTTACAAGTATTAGGCATCCCAACTCCCAACCCTAATCACCCGAACTCCAGTTCTAATTCCGATTGCCCCCTCTAAAAACTCCTCACTCCCCTCTAGATCCACACGGCCGGCCACCTCTCCACACCACCGCCTCCCACCGGCGACTGCTGCTCCATGCCGCCGCCTCGCACCGTCTCATGCCGCTGCGTCCCACCAATGCCACCATCAGCCTGCCGCTCCACGCCTCCCACCAGACGGCCTCTCCATCGTTGCCAGCCCGCCACCTCTGCATACTGCCACCTCCACTGTTGGCTGCTGCTCAACGGGTAAGACCACACACTGTGTTCGATAGTTCGACCCGTCGGCGACTGCCATCTTTGCCCAAGGCCCAGGCGCCCAGCAAGCCTACTAATTGCTGCGCTGCTGCGTGCGCAGTGCCAAGTTGTTTTGCCCTGCCATACTGCGCACGGGAGAATTGGTTGTATGACACTCGGTTGATGTGCCTCGCAGAAACTAACATCCAATTGATGTGTCTTTTGATAGATAACACCGGGAACACCTATTTCTTTTATATATGACATTTGAAGCGTTTTGCTGGCTTTTCCTTTCTTTTTCTTTTCTTTTCCACCAATTTAAGATATAAAAAGACTAAAATGCCCCTGCCTTAAGTTCTTTTCTGCTGAATGATAGTAGTATACGCTGGCTTTGATTAATCCGTCGTAAAATGGAGTGGTGAATCATTCTCTGGCGTGCACGCGAGCTGTTCACTGTTCAACCTCTATACTTCCAATGCATGTATATATGTACGTATGTGAGATCACCATATATAAATAAACGCACATATATAAGGCAGGGGCATTTTGGTCTTTTCATGTCTCAAATTGGTGGAAAAGAAAAGGAAAAGAAAACCAGTAAAATACTCAAAATGTAATATATAAAGGAATAGGTGTGTCCGGTGTCATTTATCAAAAGGCACATCAACTGGGTGCTAGTTTCTGCGAGGCACATCAACCGAGTGTCATACAACCAATTCTCCCCGCCGCGCACCCGCGGAAGTACGATTGTGTGCATTCCAGAGCTACTCCACGCGAATCATATCATGTGTGCCATTATGAAGTGATGGGGGTATCGCAATGGTCATTACAAAACACATATTATTATATATGTCATTATTAAGTTCTATTCGATTTCATGTATGCCATTATGGACATTATATGGGACACACCGGATGGGAAATACCAAAATACCTTGCGGGGCCCACATGTTAGCGCTCTACCTCTTCTTCTTCTTTCTCCACCGCTCTACCTTCTTCTTATTCCCCCTCCTCTCTCATCTAGTTCTGATGGCCGGACCTCCGGCGAGCTCGTGGGCGCCGGCGCGGCGGCAGGGGGATGGAGATGGGGAGCTCGCCGTCGAGCTGCATATGGGGGCGACCCACGGCGGCGTTGGAGGAGCGGCGGCGGCGGAGCTGTAGCGGAGGAGGAGCTTGGCTTCGGCGGCGAGTGGACGGCGATGAGCTTAACGCGAGCTTGGTGGCAACGGCGAGGGGTGGTGAGCTTGGTTGCGGCGAGTTAGGTGGCGGCAGCGTGGGACGGCGAGCTCGTAGCGGCAGCGGCTTGGAGCTCCGTCATGGTGGAGTGGCGGCGAGCTTGGCGACGGCAAGTTAGGCGGCGACGGCGGCGGCTTGGAGCTCCGTCAAGGTGGAGCGGCGGCGACATGACGACGGCTTGACCTAGATCTCCGGCGAGGAGAGGCCCATAGCTCTGGCACGGGACGGCGGTGGCGTACAGCCGGCGGAGGGCGGCGGCGGCGGCGACGGGGCCGTAGTTGGTCCATGACGGCGACCACCGCGGATGGCCAGGAGAACGAGCGGAGGAAGAAGAAGAGAGAAGAGAGAGGAAGAACAGCTGGCATGTAGG
Organism: Raddia distichophylla; assembly: GCA_005191435.1. Taxonomy (NCBI): domain Eukaryota; kingdom Viridiplantae; phylum Streptophyta; class Magnoliopsida; order Poales; family Poaceae; genus Raddia; species Raddia distichophylla. The sequence goes on along the minus strand of SPJY01007910.1, from coordinate 2,857,479 downwards.
CCCCACCGTATTTTCTAGCGTATTTTTACGTCGTATGCCCCGTCCAGCGTCCATAATGGCATAGGTGAAACTAAACAACACTATAAAATGGCATATTTAATAATAGTGATTTTATAATGACCATTGTGATTTCAGCTCACTTTATAATGGCACGTATGATAAAAAAATCCCTGATAATACGAGTAATGATAGCATTTTATTGAGCTTTATTAGCACATTGGTTGTGAGAGAGAATCAATAAATTGTACAAACCCGGGAACTCGCTTCGTGCGCGCGCCACGTGGCTGGCCTCCCCGGCCGGCGCCGCCACGGCCGTCCGATCGCGTGAGCCTGACAGATCCGACCGTCCGTTTCGATTGTACGTATAAAACTTTTTTTGTCGCGAATCTCAGGCATGCGGGTCGTTTGGCCTGTTGGTTAGCGCCGCCCACTCGCGAACTGGCCACCTCGGGTTCGAATCCCGCCTCCCCCATTTTTTCTCCCCATTTTTCCCCTGCCTTCCCGCGCGCCCGTGGCCAGCCCCCGCGCTAACGCGCTCTTCCCATTCTCGTGCACGCCACGGGTGCGCGTGCTCATCTAGTAAAATAGAAAATGTAACTGTCTTATTGATTCATTGATTGATGTACAGTATAATTGGCAATTCCCTTTTGCAACGGAGTAAGTCAGAGGGAAAGGTGCCAAAGAGGTGGCGGTTCCGGCCATCGCTTGATGATTAGAGCAATCTCCAACAGCTTCTCTATATCTCCCTCTAAAGAAACCACTCATGCCATTGCGGGATATCTGTTTCTCATGAATACCATTTTTTAATCATTATTTACACCTCTGTCATTTCTCGACACTTCCCTTCTCAAACATGCCATTATAGACATTTAAGGACATTTGACCCATTTAAAATTACGGTCAAATGCCCCTCAATCATCTTCCTCCTTTCCTCTCTCCGCTCTCTTCGTGCATCGTGGCCGCTGCTGCCGCTGTTCGCTCGCTGTGCGCGGGAGTTGCTCCTCGCCGAAGGAGGAAGAGAAGGGGATGAAGTTTTTGCCACTGCACCGCAGCCATTCGCCGCGCCTCTGCCGCCTCTCCTGCGCGCCGCTACTCATCGGAGGAGGAGGAGAAGGGGAGGAGGAAGAAGAAGAGACTGGGAGCAATTGTGTCTTTTCAAGGGACAATGGCATGGGCGAAACAAAAATCTGTTTGTAATGCCATGAGTGGCAAATCAAATTGAAAAAGACATTTGTGAGAAATGGAAATCGTGCAATGGAATGGGTGAACTTAACCCCCCTCTAGAACACTATTGATGTACGGGGATATAGAGGGATCGTTGGAGATGCTCTTAACGGTTAAGTCAATTATATGATTAACTTCCTAATTAACCTCCTTTGTGATTATATTTTCGTTTTATATTATTTTTTTACTATCCTGCTTCGGCCAAAAAAGAATGATCATGGTCATTCGTCCAAAAAGCTACCCGGGAGAACAGGATTAACCAACACACCATATACTTGCTCGCAAGGATCGACCGATGAAGGCCGAGAAACACGAAGAGAAGCACATATACTATCACCGACCTACGCACGACGCGACACGATGATTCCCAGTCCATTCCCAGCTTTTGACATTGGCTGATGCCTGATAGGCACCGCAAAATCACGCACACGTCCAAGGAGGGTAGTCGCGGTGACAAGGACGCGCGCAGATGCCTGGGGATTTCTCGGTGCGGCCATTTCTGTCCGGGCACACGGGGCTCCGTGCGATCGCCGTCGCTGTCGCGTGCTCCCGCACTGGGATATTCCCGGGAAATCGCTCCTTGTCTCTGGCTGGCTGCCTCTCTGGCGTCCGGTCGCTCGCTCCCGCGCGCTCGACGGAGACGACAAGCCAATCGAGAGGCCTCGCTTGCAGACGCGTCACGCGATCGACGGCGACGAGCCCGGATCCGGAGGAGATCTCGCGTGAGGGGAGCACAAAAGCGAAAGCCCAAGCCGGCCAGAGATGCCAAATATAATTTAGGACCCGTTTGAAAGGATTGGGATCCTTGACATTTTATTTCATTGTAATTTTAAACAAGTTACAATAATCTGAACATTGCTGTCTTGCAAGCCATTGGATCAAGGCTGGATGGTCCAGATCTTTTGATACAGTGTTTCGCTACAGTAACAACTCGCCACAGTGTTGCTACACTGTGGATACAGTACTTCTCTAACGTTACTACTCGCAAAAAACCCCGTGCTTCCCTGACATTGCAATGTCAGAGGATATGAATCCCATTTGAGAACAAGTATCCCAATCTTTCTGTGTAAACCATCTAAACCCTAGGAAAATTTCCGCGTGGCTCACTCCTCAAGGAAAGTTTTCAAGAGCATTAAGGAGGCATGTGGGTTGAGGAAATCCCAGCCCAATCATATAAAATATTGGGAAAGGAAATCAGTGACACCTTCCTTCCAAACAAAGTTCTCGTCTCATCATTCTCCTCCTCCTCTCTCTCCTCTCTCTCTCTCTACTCTTCCCTATCCAACCCGACCTCCCTCAACTCTATCTCCCACTCTACTCGATGGCGATCAATGAATCTACGATAGAGGAAAGAGGCCCGCATGGAAGATAAAGAATCCGAGACATGGAAGAGGAGGACGGTGCCGACGGCTTCTTCCTAGGTGGCTTGGCGTCTGATCTAGGTGCCGGTACAAGAGCATCGCTACTTGTTGCTTGTTGCTAGCGAGGCAGGTTCCACAACATGGTGTAGGACATTGGCAAGGAGAACTCCAAGGAAATGGGGGAGACTGATAACACGGCGTCGATGGCTACAACATGTGGCAATGCAGGCCAGCGAGGTGGAGAAGAATGACGTGCCTTTGGCTTGGAGTCATAAGGAAGAAGAACGACACCGACCTATGCCTAAGCATGATCTTGAGCGGTGGTGCAGAGGAATGCGTAGTGGAGGGAGATGGGGACTAAGCCGTGGTGCTAGAGGGGGGAGATGGGAAAATTTGGGACTAATTTGACAATGGTGGCCGCTCGTGTGCGCTAGCACTCTCTAGGGATTCAGAAGCATTGGGGAAAGGAAGGGAAAAGTGATAAATGGGTAGGGAAGGCATGGTCATGTGTGATTGCAGAGAGGGGAGGGGTAGCAAGGATTCGTACCGACCAAAATAATCTCCAACATGGTTAAAATTTCCTGGGAGTTGATCCCAAGATAGCCAAACAAGCCCTTAAGGGTTTAAGACACGTATGCGACCCTGATCTCGCTTCAAGATTTGTGCTCTAACCCTACTTCACTCTCACCCTCTGCACAAAACCATCACATATTATTTTGGTGTAAAAATCTAAATTTCTATCATACAAATATGCGAGACATCGAGTCTTTCTTCCTCCTATCTTCCTCTCCTCTAGCAGCTCCCCTCCGCATGCGCGACCACTAATGACCACACTGGTGTTGGCATGAGTCACCAACCACATGAGTGGATCATGTGGGTGTCAATATGCTCATCAGTAGGGAGAACGAAGAAAACCTGATTGTTTCATTAAAAAATTTAGAAGTTTTATTCCAAAGAGTATGTTTGCCAAATAAATATGAAGGAAATTAGTTATATGCCACTCTCTAGTACGAGTTTACCACTTCACTATCAAAATACCAACAACAACATTGTCATTTTGTTTCTTTGCAATTTTGGGTCTCTTTTAATTTTTTGGATATTTTCCCTTGACCAAGCCTACAAAATGGCATCATTGGCCCTGTCTTCTTCATCGTTGCCTCCATCTTTTTCTTGCTCCCCAGCAACCCCCGTGCCATCGTGCCCTCTGGCTAGCTGGTGAGCCCTGTGTCCTCCTGTTCCCTAGCAACTTCCGTGTCACCATGCCCTCTGGCTCATTGGCTACTTCCCCACTCATCTCTGTCCCCGGTCGAGAGTTGCCATGGCAGCGTCGCCTCCTTCCGGTCGAGAAACAGCGAGAGGATTAGCAAATAGCAAGCGCGGCTAATATGGTAGGATTAGCAAGTAGTATCATATATGTAGCTAATAGCATTAATAGTTGATCTTGTTACAGATTTATTTGGGATGTGTATATGGGCTTGATCCGTCCGACCGTCCCTTTACTGTATTGGGGTTTTCTAGCTTTTTTCTTTTACTAAAATTTCCTTCATAATAAAAAATTATGCTGTTGGCTTTCACTCATTGGCTGCTGATAGCGCGCGCCAGTGACACAACTGTAGAGGGCTAGTAAGTCAGAGGATCCCATTCCCCAGTGAAGGGGTGGACTCCCATTGTCTACTACAGTGGAGGAGGAGGAGGAGACGCATTGACCCGGAAGAAAAGATTTGCGCGGGAAAGCTGGCAGCGGCAAGGAGGCAGCAGGGTTGGGTGCGATGGAACGGAGCGGAAAGAATGGAGTATCTGCTTCGGTCTGTTCTCCGAGGGAGAACAGCTCGCATATATTGATCTATCGTCTTCAGCATTCGACGGTGGAATTCAGCATGCATGCCATTCTGTTCTTACTTCTTCGCCGTCGTCGAAAAGTCCGGCCGTGCTCTGAAATCTGAATCGGACTCCGGCTGTAAAGTATTCCGATCAACAAGATATACACGCGTCTAAAAGATATATCATCGACTCATCATCCCTGCGAGCGCGCGAATAAGACGAGTGGTCAAAGTACGTATCAAAAAAGTCAAACGACCTATAATTTGGAACGGAGGGAGTACTACATATCATCGATTCATCATCCCTGCGAGGTGCGCCGGCCAATTCTTCGATATGCGAGCTAGTTTCACACCTACTTTCTCTCTCTCTCTGTGATCAGATCCAGACGTGTTAATTCGGCATCTTGATGAGAAAACTCGTGGTTTTGTTCCTTATCACCTGAGCTGGATCCTAGTCGTCCGTGGTTTCTCTTTCTCCTCGCATGTTGAACTCCCATGCAAAAAATCGGATCAACTTCGGTGTGTACTTTTCAAGTTTCAATATGGTGGTTTGCGTCTCCAAATGGTGCTACGGTTCGCATCTTTCTTTCTTTCTTTTCTTTTCCGCGGAAGCAAATGCGATTGATAGGCTGGATTATGGTGCCGATTTCATTTCGTTTTCTCGGTACGGAGTTTTTTCTGTTGATGCAAGGAGGCAATTAGTATGTATCTGCTCCCGTAAGATGCCCATTCACACTTTCAGAGGCATGGAGGATGATTACCAAGTCAGAACACCAGCATGCATGGCCGGAGTAGGCCAGTTGGTGGATCGATGACACTAGTGTGGTCACTCTTTTTTTTTTATCAATGATGATCTCGATCTCAATCTCCACACTGTAGATGGAGATTACAACTGATTAGTTAACTAAACCTGTCCTTGAGCTCTGAAGACACAAATGGCAATATTTCAACACTGCTATCTGGTATGCAACGCGGACCTTTAGTTGGTGCAGACCAACGGTTTGGTGAACCACCCTTGCATGGCCTGATTGTCCTGTGTGTATCCTTTCTGATGTGTTGACTCCGTTTAATAACTTGGGATGGGTTTACATTTGCAAACTATGTGACTTCCTTGCATGATGAGAATTGACAATGTGGTCGAGCCAGGTGTCCTGTCTTTCTACGAGTTTAAGCTAAAATAGTTGATGAATTGGTTCCTGGATAGAGCCTAATTTGAAGCCGGAGCAAAATGTCAATTCGACGGTCAGGACTTGACTCGATTGTAAAAAAGCTTTCAGAGACTTTTGCATGATTTTGGTTATCGATTGGTCAACTAAATGATCATATGAAACCTGTTTTTACTGATTTTTCTGTTGTAACTCTACTATCAGTTATCAGTTTGTGTATTAGGCCATCTGCAATGCAGGTGCTAAGACAGGTGCTTAAAGAAAAAATCGGGTTTTTTTGCCACATACAATAGAGAAGGTGCTTGCATGGGTGCTTAGAGAGTAGGGATGACAAAAATACCCATGGGTTCGGGTACCCGACCCGATGGGTTCGGGTCTGGGTCTAATTCTGGACCCATGGGTATGAGATGTGTCGGGTCCGGGTCCGGATCCGGATTCCAAATTAGACCCATGGGTGCTCAGACCCGGACCTGAAAAGATATACTGACATGTGGTCCCATGTTGTCATTGCCTCTCATCTCCCCTCATCTAACTGACTAACCCTAACTTCTCTCCCATTCCCAACTCCTCAGCCGCATCTCTCCTCAGTCCTCAGCCGCCGCCCCCCACTCGTTCTCCACTCTCCCCTCAAATGTTGCCCTCCTCCTTCCTGGCTTCCTCCCTCTTTCCCTCTCGGCGGCCAGCGGCGCGCGCCGGAGGCGACCGCGGCGGCGCGCACGGGAGGCTCGCGCGAGGGATGCGGCGCTTACGGGAGGCGGCATGGGGGACGCGAGAGCACGGCGTGGGGGCTAATTAAACACCATGCTTAGAGAGGTGCTTAGAGGAACTAAGCACCCATACAAGCCTCTATGCATTGGAGATAAGTTTTTCTACATTGATGCTTAATGACGTGGCAGTACTCTCTCTTATTAAGCACCTGCTATAAACATTTTGCATTGGAGATGGCCTTAGTCACACTTGTGATACATTTCATACGAGAGAAGGAAGCATAATTCTGAATGATGATTTGTACGAATGTATGTCAGTATGTGTGCCTATATATTTTATGTTAGCACGTTAGTACTATCTAATAGACAACACTAGATATGTCATATATAGGCAATGCATTCAATGCGTGATAGCATGCTAATATTAGATCTAGGCCAATAGATTCATGGAGAACGACTCAGATATGGAGAATTTGAAGCCTCTTTCCCACTTCTACCCTTGTCAGCCTATGCTTTTTTCCTAGCCACACTCATACAAAGCAACCAAAACAACATCCTCTTCACGGTTAGTTTGGCTCATCTCATTCAGTAAACCAAACATTATGCCTTGTATCCACTTAGCTTGTCTCACAATAGCCTGGACGACTCATATAGGCCAACGTAGAGAGCGTGCAACCAATAGCAAGTCAGGGTTCATAAAAGCATTTTAAATGAGACGGGGTTTTTCACCTTTTTATATCTGAGAGATTCCTCATGAATTTGATGAACCATATCTGATGTTATCATTTAATAAGAATTAGCACCAAATGCATTACCTCTGTGTATCAACAATCAATTCATGAATACGTATCAACAATCAATTGTGTATGTATGATTCAATCTTTTAACATGTGTAGTTTACATGTATGAAAAACACAAGGAAAAGAAAAGAACGAAAGAACCAATCAAGAAGAAACCAAGAAGGGGAAGCAGAATCGGATGAATAATGAATTGAACGTACTGCTACTGTGTACATATGTGCTAAATCTATTGTGCGCTTGTATCAGATGCCCCGCTAGTTGGTCGATCGCCGCGCCGGCGTGGCCTCCACCCGCTCGCGGTGATCAGAGCCATGTCTCGCCACCCCAGCGACATCGCCTTGCCGTCGTCGCCCTCGATGACCCGGAACCCGCCGCCGCCGCCGCCGCCGCCCTTCATCTTGAGCAGCAGCTTCGCCTGGCTCACCGTCCGCGAACTCAGCCTGACGCCCTCGAACCCCGTTCGCTCCAACGCCTCCTTCCAGGTAGCCTCTAGCGCCGCGTGATCGCCGGCGCCGCCGGAGCCGCCGCGTTGATGGTCGTCTAGAGAGGCCAGCGCGTCGCTGATCTCCCCGCCGAGGTGATCCCTCTCGACGGCAAGCCTCGCTGCGCTATCCACCGGGAGGCACTGGTGCAGCGAGTCGAACACGGCGGCGTAGTACCGGAGGCTGGCCGCGAACCGCGGGAGAAAGCTTAGGCGGCTTCTTCCCGCGTACTCGCCATCGCCGGAGGTTACTTCGCCGCCACCGCCGCCGCCGTCGTCTTTGTCTATCAAGAACACCAAGGACGGGTTCAGAGAGCGGATGCATGCCAGTGTGCTGCTGACTTCTCTCGAGCTCGCCGGCGCGTTCTGTGTGGCCGGGAAAGCCAGGTTGACGACCACTGTCGCCGCGGCGTCGATCTTGATCCGGCCATGGCGGATGCTCGGTCCGTCCAGGATGCCTTCGAACTCGAACCGCAGGTTAGGGCAGCCACTCGCGAAGCGCGCGAGCCGCACCTCCGTTTCCCGCAGCTCGTCGGCGTCCGTGCCGAGTCCGGTGATGCGCAGGGACACTGCCGCCTCGTCGCCGTCGCCGGAGTGGGAGCTGCTCGCGGCGGCGTCAGACAGGGACTGGATCAGGGAAGGCCACTGGAAGCCGTACGACACGTCGAAGTCGACGACGTGGAGGCGCCGGCTGCCACAGCCGGCGGCGGCGTCGAAGGCCTCCACGATCGCCTGGTTCGCCGTGAAGTGCGAGAACTGGTAGAGTGGGGACGCCTGGTAGAACATGGTGAACGCCAGGAACCGCTCGGCGCGCGTCGCCGGCGAAGTAGGCCGCGACGCGCTGGGCGGGATCGCCGCCGCGGAACGACGCGCGCCGGTAGACCTCCTGCAGGGCGGCCGCCGCCGCGTGCGCGTCGCCGACCTTCCCTGCGGCTACCGACGACAGCAGCAGATGCATCAGCCGCAGACCACCTTCCCCGCCTTCCCCGCAGCCGCCGAAGCCATTGTCGACAACGCCGTCAAGCACCTTGGGTTTCTTGGCCGCGGCACCGCCATTGATGCCCAGACTCAACGTCAGGTTCATCTACACCGCCACCTTCTCGCGATGGATAGCGATGAGGAGGGCGGCGGCCGGAGGGGAGGAAGGAAGGGGCCTAGGCCGAGGCGATGGCTATATATAAGCGACCAAGAGGAATCTGGACTCTGGAGATCTTCCGTGTGGCTTTGGTTGCAAGAAATGCTTCCACAATCCACATGCTGATGCTGCCCGGTGGGCTTGGCTAATTAATTGGCTTTTGGCTCGTTCCTGGACGCGCGCTTGGATTCTATAGATAGGTATATGCTGCACCGTGGCCGCTTCGGCCCTCGTTCTGGTCAGTCAGTCGGCTTTGAAAAAAACAATGTGGTCATAGAATAGGATTAGACGAAGCACTCTGTGCACATGCCATGGAGCGTCAATGGCATCTCGTCCTGTGCTTCACACTGCAAGATACGGTTTTACACCGTGGTTGCATAACCAAGGCCCTCTTTGATGCTTTGTTTTAGTTTGGTTTTAGTTCTATTTAATTTTTTGTTATTTTTTAAGGACTATTTAGCATAACATTTTTAAATAATTGCTTAAAAATTTTATTGAATTTTTTTTTTCCAAAGATCTTAAAATATTTTTGACAAACCTCGGTTGTTATGATAATTATAATCACTCGTGCAAAATGCAATGAGGCGAGGTGGTATCTGGTATGGTTCAAACATACTCCTCCTAAGATTTGCGATTGTGCTCGTCTTGTACGACAAAGGATTAGCATTGACCCAAGCAAGCATCATCTTATACGTCAGAGAGCGTATGGGCATACGCTCTGTGGACTTGACTTTGTGCTTGCTTGGACATGGAATATGGGATGAAGGAAGCAGTAAAATTTGTGGAAAGGAAGGAGGTGGTTGGGGGCAAAAGCGAAAGGAAAGTAAAATTTGTGGAAAGGAAGGAGAACATGTGGGTGGGTGGGGGCAAAAGCGAAGAAGAGTGGCAGCAAGAAGATGCGACGAAGGGAAGGAGGGGTCCCTCGGCAGATATTTGCCCAGGACAAGGGCGCAGATCAGGCGTCACCGAGAGCCTTCTCTGACGGAAAAATTAGACCAACCACACCAAATTCGCATGTCGATTTTTACGTGTATGACATACGAGGCAATCCAAGTCACCGAAGGTAGACTAGAGTGTTATGAGACTAATGCAAAATTTTTAAGTGCCATGAGGATAAGTGCCATGTGCTGTCCTCCTTTCTAAAAACAACGGCTCTGCTCTACAGAAATGAGAATACCATTCCCCTGCAGTTTTGGAGAATCGAACCATTCCCCTGATGGCTGCTGTTCCCCTCCCTCTCAATATAATTGTGCATGTTATATACGACAGTACGAGTACAATAGATATTTGTACACACACATCCGAACCGTCAAGAGGCGTTCTGGAAGACACTATACAAATTGGATATGCCGTACACATCTAAAATTTTAACTTCTCCACTTGGAAGAATAGTCCCTTGACTAGAAGGACATTGTTTTGAACCTAGAATACTTTGTTCTGGACCAATCTTCCTCATGTTCGTTACGGAAGCTGCACAAGGTGACAAGGTTCAATGTTCTATGCTGGTACATTCTCATACTACAAATCCTTTAGCAGGTTTCCTGAAGGTGTTTTACTTCTATCAGGCAACAATCCACACCATTCAGTGGTGAATAGTCCCGCAATATGAAAAATATAGCCCAAATCTATTGAACAGCAATACATTCCGAATCATTTAGATGTATATACTGCTGAAAACTGGAATAGGGTTTCATCAGCGAAGAAATTGTTGTGAAAAGGGTATTTCGAAAGAATCGATACTTTGCACAAGCTGTGCTATTTCATTTCCAATAGAAATATCACACCGATTCCCCAATTACAATGGTGCAATCTTCCATAAACAGATGCCTCTTGAGTTTCATCAATCTCTATATGTTCGCACAGTGAGATGCAGAGGTGAAACCTTTTTTTTTTTGCTTCGAAGCTTCTCCATTGCCTTTGACCGACATTGCACAGTGAGACATCATTGAAAGCCTATCAGAATGGAGCATGCATGCAACTGGCCGCATAAACCGATTTTGATGCCTACTCAAAAGAAAATTATTAAAATATGATCAAGGCCCTGAAAATCATCTGTCAAAGCAACCAGATAGCATTCATGATGTAGTCAGAAAGAACACTATCAGGATCATGAAAGCCCATATGAAAAAAACAAGGCCAGGAGCGGCAGAATATATCTCGATACGCATTGCTATATCAAAGTCAAACAAATGATTAGCCACCAATTGACCCTGGATGTGAAATAAGGACACTTTTACGATGATTCTAAAAGTCCCTGTTTTGCTGCAACATATTTGCATTACTGTTTAAAACTCCATGCTTCTGTTAGGGCAATCACAATGCAAAGTTTCTATGAGAGTTTCTTAGGGGAGAGAGAATAAACAAGAAACGGTGAAAGAAACGATACATCCAGTGCAACGTATCTTATGTATTTAATAGATGTATCTCTTGATTGGCTACCTTAATTGCTTGGGCCCATTTATGAAATGGCTATGACCTTACAGTGGGGTTTCTTCACTGTTTCATAGCATTGGATGCATTGGATTATGTGAAGAAACAGTTTCTAAACTATGAAACGGTTTCACTCTCTCTCCTAATTAATAGGCCGCCACATTAGCTTTTCGTCCCACATGGTACATGTAGAAACCATCTAAGAAACTGCACTGTAAGTGCCCTTAGCATAGTTAAAAGAGTTTCCATCCTTTTGATGACAAACAGGTGGGCGGTAGAGAGTCCATTCAATTGCTGGCCCCATTAAGACGTGCACGTCACTTATGCTGGCCAATATGACAAATGGAATGGACAAGGTGGAGAATCCATAATTTCTCATGTGCTCGTAAGAGAATAAATCATAAGATCACATGGAGGGCGCAGAAAGGTACAAAAAGGAATTAAAAAAAAGATAATTCCTGAAACCACTGAATTAAACAAATTATACTTGCGAGAAATACAGTAGCACGATTCAAGCATACAACATTTGCAAGGAAAAGGCTACAAAGTAAAAATCACAAGCATATGACTTGATGTACCTGGTCATGTGCATTTTAATCTGGGCATCCTAGTGAGCCTGAATACTAGTGTTCTGGGCTTGATTCAGAAATGATTCACCATCATCATCTGCACTGTGATCCTTGACCTGATGGAAATTACAGATTAACAGTCAGATATCTCTACTATTATAAAGCAGCTTGTGGTGGTCAATAGTAATACGTCATTTCGCTTTAAGTACCCACCAATGCCATCCCTGCCCACGTTCCACCTAAAAACACATCCAAATTTTGAATCAGCCGATCCTTATCATCCGCATTGTCCACTCCATTCCATCGCTGCTCCTTGCATCCTCTTCCACTCAGACTCACGTCGTGGTCGTGACTCCTCCTAGCCTCTACCGCCGCCGCCAGCATCCTCCTACCGGCCACTCTCGTTCCGTCGCGCGCCTATTGACTCTGGGCAAGACATTGGCAGAGCCAACCCACCGTTGCACTAGTCTCGCGTATCTAGCCTCCCCTTGCGTCCTAGATCCACCGACCCAGGGGTCCGTGACACCAGCCTCTTTCCCGGCGACCCAATCTTGACTCACCATCGGCTCCACCCACGTCTCCCCGCAGCGACGCCTGCCTCTTCTCCGAGGACCCAGCCTCAATTCACCGCTAGCTCCACCCACAAGTCTCCCAACTACGACACCAGCCTCTTTCCCGGCAAGCCGGCCTCGATTCACAGCCAACTCCACCCACACATCTTCTTGCTGCCCCGGTGAGTTAGTGACATGTACCTATGCCGTCCGGTCATACCTATGCCCCGGATCAGCACCCCATCGACGGCCACGCCTTCACTGCCTCTCCCGTCCATTTGTTTCCTCCACTCCCTCTTCTGTATCCTGATTCTGTTGATTGCTCATGGTGATTCGTTGAAATTGTTGCAGTGGTTACACATTGTTTCTTTTTTAGTTAACTTTTTTCCCACTCTGAACAGCCGAAGTACTTACCATGCTTCATTAGGTAAGAATCTTATGTATGCTGACACATTTATAATTTTCTAGCTGGATTTCATGGGCCATGGCCAGAAATTTAGTGCATATTCTCAGTCCAATTGTTTACGTGTAGATTCAATTTGACGACTAAGAATTTTTTGTAAAATAGTTGTATATGACATCTTACTTTCTTCATCTGTTTATTTTTATCTGTTCTTTAAATGGAATCTTGGCTAATCATGGCATTTATATACTTCAATTTTGATGAACAGAGTATTTGCGTTAGCTGTTGGACGCAATAAATGGTTACTTTTAAGCAATGTTTGGTATAGCTGGGAGCTCATCAAGATAAAGAAAAGTAACTGAGAAGGACCATAATGTCTTTTCAGTCATCTTTTTTTCTTAATCAGAAAGCAAAAGGAAACTGGTGCTTGTGTAGTAATCGGCACCCGTTGTGTGAAGAAGGTTGTTGTCAATGGTTGGAATCTCATGCGAAAGTTGACTAGCAAGGGAGCGAATGTTCTTGCATGGACATTACTACACCCTGGAGCTTCTGATTTGACTGGATAATTTGGGTTGTGCCTCTTTTTGCTTAAACAGATTAAGCTACTTAAAATCGATGTCATTTGATGTGGCTTGATTTACTAGGTTATATAAGAGAAATATTCTGGAAGATTAAGGCCCGGTTCTCTAGAGCTTATTTGACTTTTGCTAATTTACTTTTCTTTGTTTAAAATATAAATAATTTAGTTTTTTTAATCCGTCTTTTTTCTATCTTGAAGGTGTGTCTAAAAACTCTCTAAAACAAGTCAAACAATGAGACCCGGCTCTCAAATCCACCTCAGAAAACTCTCGAAGTTAGAAGATAAGTCAGATGAGTAAATAAATCAAATAAGATAAATTAGAAAGAACACGCACTAAATCTCATGCGTCAACATGGTAGATAAGATGAACTAAGCGCCTAACTGTTATCGGATAGCCCCATGGAGTGTCATTTAAGGTCAGGATATACTTATCTTCATCACATTTCGTAGAAATCAAATTCTAGCACTCATTGTTTCCAAGTTTGGTTTTGAATAATCCATTTTTCTCCATTTACCATTTTTTTGTGTAATACAAAAGGATAGTCCAATTGGTTTGAATAATCCAATTCTAGCACTCATTGCTTCCGATTTTTACGCAATGCCTACTGTGCAAACTAATCACTGTTTATAGCGACATTCATCTTAAGATGGGGATATATTGCACCTTAGTGTTTTGTTCAAATAATTGCTTATGATGATACGGTGTGTCCAGTTTATCTATTGTGGTACATGAAAAATGACAGTGCTAATCTGTTTTTGTTGCATTAAGGTCATTAACAAGTGCTCGGAGATGGCGACTGGTAACTGGAGACCACGATTGGCTACTCAATAGATGAAACTTATTAGGGTAGCTTTTTTCATACCATTGCAAAGTCAGATAGACCCCTACATGGCATTACAAAGTTATCCATTCATTTATGCCATTGCAAGCGCTTTTTATTGTCTTGTATGCCATTGTAGACCAGATCTGTCAGTCAAACCATTTGGCCTAGAAAATGATCCTTTTGCCCCTGGTTTACTCATCTCTTAATATTAGAAATATGACTGAATATTGAAGTTTAAAATCTTGTCGAATTAAACAATTTAAAATCCAACCAAACTTGCAAATCAACAAGGGTAATATGGGCATTATATCAGGTTATAACAATGTGAACCAACGAAATGACATAGAAGACAATAAAAACGAAATGCAATGGCATATAATGCAACAACATATTTGTAATGGCACAAGTGATATTACAGTTTAAACCAGTGGCATACAAGGTATTTTCCCAACTTATTAACCCACATCTATTATAGTTTTGGTAGGAATCATTAGTTTTAGGGCTATGGTAAAGGCCTAAAGAATTTCAGACTGCTCCATTTTAATTTTCTAATGAAGAACATGCTTAGCAATACCTTTAATATTTGCATCTCAGATATGGTAACAGCTGATCTGTGATTTGTTCATCGTTTCCGATTTTCTATTTAAATGTTTGTAGTCGTTACAGTTTTTAACAACGAATAACCGCATATCTACATCTGTATTTATGGAGTGTTGCTGCTGCTGCTCTACATGGAACATCTTGGTACATGGCATCAAGGGGAAATCTTTGAAAATATTGAATGCAGCATGGAATTATGGCTAGATGATTTTCTCTGTGTTTGTGCAAATTACTTAGTGCATCCATGTTTCCGTTTTTCAGGACCAGCTATAGCCAATAATCACCACCCCCTTGGGCTCAGTGGTTCATCATTCATCAACTTCATAGCAAATGCTTGGTTAGTGACCATTGTTTTTTTCTTCTGTGAGCATGAGATTTACAGTAGAGATGAGCATGAATTGTTTCTATCATGTGTTACTGTAGATTAAACCATCAGCATGTGTAAATTGCTTAATGGAGATTACCAGTTGGTGGTGGAAGTATAGTGTCCACCGGAACTGAAACTTTACTAAAAACAATTAGTTCTTTTGGGTCCTTTCTTCTGGAAGGTTCATGCTTATTTAAATGATTTATATTTTACCTTTTTGATCTTACCAAGAATTTTTGTAATTCTGCAGGTATGGTTTCTGTATATTCCTTGATACTTGTGACATGAATTACTTGATACTTGCCAATACATATTAAATAAACTGAATTTTATAATATACATATATTTTTTCCCCCACAGTTTCCCGTTTATTATTCTAGCAAGGCATCAAACTATTCCTGACATGCTTTTATCAAATGTAGGACTAAATGTTTGCTGTTTTGAATTTGAAGATGTGGCTGAGTAGTATTGCTCATGACCCTGTGTTTGGCGATGGACCACCTCCAAGTTTGCAAAAGTAGTATCGCTCATGACCCCGTGTTTGGCGCCGGACCTCATGCGTAGCAGGGCTAGAGTAGTTTCGCTCATGACCCTGTGTTTGGCACTGAACCTCATGCATGGCAAAGCAAAAATATGCACCAGGCAGTGCTCCCGCTCGCCGGTGACGATGCTGGAGTACGGGGATAAAGCACGTGGTGGCACTAGAGGAAGCGCCACGACGACGCACAGGGAAGGGGAGAAAGCATGCAACAGTGCTGGAGCACGCAACTTCAAAGTTTAAAGCATAAGATACTTAACTTAATGAATTTTTAGAAAAATCTACCAGTATGTTCTCTTTAAGGAATTCAACCAAATGACACTAACACACTGGACATAATCTTGGTTTATCATTCTGCCGTTCTTTTCTGTTGTTCCGTTGCAACGCATGGACACCCTGCTAGTATAGCAAGAAGCCATCGACTTAAGTCGCTGAACACTTAAGTCCTTAAACAAATGCCACAATGATCAATTGACATTGTGAGACAACCACGTATTATTAAATGTGTACCCTTTTAAATAGATGTCATTTGACATCAACTTATTTGTTGATAGCAAAAGATCCATGTATTAAGTTGCATGCACCGGCCAATTCACCCAAAAGTCTAAACTGATGGAAAAGATGGACAATACACTTATAGTTTCCAACACTCCCCCTTATGTGGAGGGCTAGAGACTCTCTCCAGCCTCAACATGTGGAATAAGAGCGGACGACTTAATTGCGCCAGCACGACTCGAATTTGAGACCTCTAGCTCTGTTACCATATTAAGTTGCATGTATCGACCAGTTCATCCAAAAGTCTAACTGATGAGGAAAGTTAGGCAATTCACTTATAGATGTAATACAAAACTTGAGGAAAATATTATGCATAAAATCTCTAATGCTTCGAAAATTAACAGGTTATGATTATTGGTGTATTGCATCCGTAAGATATATTTGACGCTTTTCATTCATTTCTCCAGTATGATGACATTAGAAAGGAAAATTTAATATGAAGAGATTACCGGAATTTCATGCTTGTTGGGCCTTGTCTTCTTCTACCAGTAAATGAATGATGGATCTTACCATTTCATTGTCAACAAAAGTTTCCATCTGAAATTGTCAAGGCACAAAAGTCAAAAACCCAGACCAGCTAAGCTAATACAATAATGCAAGCTTCAACATATAGACTGAACCATCTTGTGTATACTCCGTGAAGCAGCCATTTATTCAAAGCAGGTGTGTTCCCTACCTAATATATCAATTGTCAAACAACAAAGACATGCATCATACCTTTGGCTTTCTTGTCAATTCTTTAAGAACAGCATCAAGTGTTATGCGAAGTTGCTTGAATAAAACAGCAGTCTGTGCAGCAGCAGTTAACCTCAACCATCCATCTATAACAACTACTCCTGCCTGGAATCAAAGCCAACAAATTTCTCCTAATCATCAAAATGCTCAAGATACCACTAATAATTAGTATATAAGAGTATATGCGCTAACCAGTACTCTGAAAGGATTCCACTCCAAAAAGAATCATGCAACAAAAATTGTTCGTCTAATTTACAGATATCTGGAGTGAAATAAGAAGCCCTAAAACATAACCTCTCCTTAATGATCCCTGTTTTGCACATATTATTCACATAGAAGATAAAAAATATTATACTGGCTAGCTTCTCCCTTTATCCTGACAAGTGTCAACATAGTAAATGCCAAAAAAAAAAGCCGGAGGAACTAAATATGATTCAGCAATTATGATTTTAAGATCCTGGTAGCTTTAGGGTAGTCTATAGATAAGAAAAGGAGTGGGAATTAAATCGTTTAGTCCAATAATTTAGCATTTGACGGGAAACAAAATAATACCTGATGTTGAATTACCATTGAACCACCAAACAAAAGGAGTGAATATGGGGAAACAACACTAGTATCACGTAGAAATACCTTACTTGTCTCAACCTGAAAAATAGAGAACAGAGATTGAAAGAATGTGATGATATCATGGAGTTAAATTAACATATTTTTCCTGATATGGTGTGGTAATGACATCCTAATATCCTAGGCACTTGATTATTATATATAATACATGGCATATGTGTGAATAAAATTGAATGCTGCTAGCATCAGAAATTAGAATATAGACAAATTTATATAAAAAATTCTCTGGACCTGGTATACAAGACCCACTTTGATGCATAATATGGAAGCCAAGGTAACATATAACTGTTTGAGACAACAGCTCATACACAAGCTAACCAAACAAAGGGCGTCTTTGGAACAAACCAGTCATCTACATTGATGATTGGAGACATAATTGTTGTAATATCCACATTTGTGGGTCACACGTCATGGCTTGCAGAATAGATGGTAGGGGCAGAGCATGATTGGTTGGTAGTTTTTATGATGGGCAGCTTGTATTGCTATGGACCAAAGGGCCAAAGATATATACATGTACAGGTGAGTGAATAAGTAGAAAACCCCCCATACAAAATATAAATTAATAGTGACCATTGAAAACTTGGAAATAGCAGTTTCTTATCCATAAAAACGATATTCTCACCTAGTGAAGAAAATAAAGGAGTGTCTGCAACATGATGATGACAATGCAAGTCAAAACACAAACCTTTTCAAGAAACACCACAAATGGATACTGAACAGATTTCAAGCTGTGGTTCGTAGATGATGGGTGTATATGAACTTCTCGTCTTCCATCATACCAGCGAGGACGATCCTTTCCAAACAGAATATCAGATGGCTTTCTGCTACCTAGAGCGCCCGGATCAACACCCTCCAAAGTTGCTGCGACATTAGGGTATAGACCTGCACATATGACTGACTGCAAATGCCATGTAAACATTTACCAGAAATGCAATATGTTAGCATCTTGTTGAACTAAGAAGTGAAAAAAAACACTAATGTGAACTAAGATGTGAAACAACCACTAATGTCAACTAAAGTTGCAGCAACATCAGGGTATAGACCTGCACATATGACTGACGGCAAATGTCACGTAAAAATTTTACAGAAATGCAAATCGTGTCGAACTAAGTGGAACAAAACAACCATTGATGACTAATGTTTCATTAAAAACAACCAATAATGTAATTATACTGAGTAAACAATTGTGATGGCAGGATAGTAGGATAATATACTTTTCAACTTGGAACATTATAGATCATTATATGTCCATTTTGAACTTTGGTATATCAGAAGAACTGCCAAAAAGGTTTAGGAATTATTTGGTTACCTTAATTACTGAGGTATAGCGAGCATATAAGTTGAATGGAAGAGACATATTGGCAAACCAACTCTCAAGATCGCTATTCCTCTTCCCACCCATAGTCCTCTGAAAAATAGTGAACTTAATTGACAGTTGAAGATTGATTTTGATGGTTGTCTCCATCCAAATAAAAATAGAGAATTTCCAGCAGTAATGAGTTATTAAAGCACAACACATTTACGGTTCACCCGAAAGAAAGGAAGTTACTCCCACCAGGCCATCACTCTTCTCTATTTGATGTTATAAATTTTAGTCTCCAATATATCACTTTGACCTTTTCTTTCCACTCCCTCTGCATTTTTTACCTCTACTTATTGTTGCAATTAATTTTAAAACCCTACTAAAATTATAATATTCTTAAAGTATTTTTTTGAGATGAATGTATACATAAAATTTTAATGTACACAATATAATTATTTAAAAATATATTCATGACTCAAGTTTAGAAACTTTGACTGACACGGATCTCAAAAATCAATTATTTGTGACTGGAGAGAGTATAAAGGACCGGTTGGTCTATTCTACATCTGATCTCAACCATCCAATCCCTTGATCCAACGATCTAGACATTGGCACATTGCAAGGGTACTTTCTGTTTGTTTAGTTTGCTTTCTTGTTTACGGCCTTTTGTTTCAGCTTAAATTAAATTAAATGAAAATTTGTTATTTTTGTGCAAGCCAAATGATGTAATACTTTGTAGCCATTTTTGTGGGGTTTTAAATAGTTTTTCTTAGAGTTCGTAAAATAATTTTTCATAATTTTTTGAACTCTTTAAGACGTCTTTTGAGGGATCGCAACTTTTTTCAATTAAAGTTTCAGCAACTTTCAGCTGAAACAAACAAGGCCTAAGTGTAATGCATTTTAAAAGCTTTATGCAGCTTTCTTATTTTAGTGTGTTGTATTTTAGGTTAGTTTTGATCAGCTCAACATATCACTAGATAGGGCGTAGAGCCGTAAACACACCGCGCAATAGAGCATGGAAGTTGAGCTAAGTGCGGAACCATGACACTGCCAAGTGTGAAAGTGGAGCTAAGAGTGCTGACCAAACATGTTGAATATGACAGTGAAAAAAGTAGTATAAAATTGCCCGTGCTAAAGCACCTGCGCTCAGCTAGTTGTGAGAAGATGTCAACTGCCACTTGACTCCCAAAACTTGAAATCAACTTAGGAGGTACTTGCTCATAAATTTATAAAGTCTGTCAATTAGGAGATAGGATATTTCCATTTTTTTATTAAACAATCTGTATCTATATGAATAACTGATGAGATTAATGGAATCAAGCTCCCTTTAAGGGCTACAAATTTTCGGTGAGATTAACATAGAACTTATAGGTGTTAATTATAGAAAAAATAATATATGTGTTGTGGTATCTGGTTTTGTAACTTTCTATAAGCCCTAAGTTGAAAAAGGACTGGAAGCATATGGCTAACATGGACCATCAAGTGATTCCAAGCTTTCAGGATCCAAGTGCCTCACGTCAGCTTTGTGAGTTCAGTTACAGATTTTGAGTGAAGGCATTATCAGCATACCAGGTTAAAATTTAAGTTAGGGGCCACTAGTTTAATTCCCTTGGTAATAGAGATACCTCGCCATCTTTAGGAAGATCCACAAGTCCAATGTCTGCTAACAAAGTCCCATACTGTAGACGCATGTCCCTGGAAGGAAAGGAAAAATAAAATCGAATGGTTTCTAATGATAAACAATTCATATAAAAATTTTGTTATTTCCATATTCTATGGTAAATTTGCACAAATTTCTAAAATTAATTCTTACCAGCAGCAGTGGATAAATGCACTCCAAATTACAATATAACAAGGATGAAGGTAGGCAAAAACAGAAACAGGCTAAAATTTGGTAGTACAGAGTCAGCAATAACTAGACTAAATAAGGCATGTTCTTGCACCAACACAGGTCTAGATGAGAGCTGCTATTTACCCACCACTACTTGAGTTTTGCTAAACTCACACATGTTGATACGAGCTCGCTCGGGGTGAGCTTGCTCGTATGCACGGGTGCCCGGCCGCCGACCGGATCGCAGGCTGCTCGACGAAGAACTCGTCGTGGCAGCGTGCGCCTTGGGTAATTTGGCTGTTTTCGGAGCCACCGCCTAGAACTAGTTTTGTGGCATAGAAGCATGCCTTTTCTTCCCTCTATTCATTCCTTTTATTACCCCAAACTACAACTCACACCACGGCAGCTGAGCTGCTAACAACTTCTCCTAAACTCACACACGCACTCCCTGGAGAACTAACTGAACCGATCCACAAATCCCGCAATGATCTTATCTAACCCAACAGCTGCTAGCTAGACTTTCGGCCCTGCTTGTTGCTGAACTTCGGGCACAGCTGCTTGCGACGGCGCCGCACGTAAACTCGATCAAAGGCCGATGTAACACATGTAATTTGAAAATACACAATTTAGCATGAGCTATCAGGAGCATGCTTATGATATTTACTTTTAACACAATCAGATATTTTTGTGCAAAATTCAATTAATTAATGAAATTTTCTGGAAATAATTTTGCACATGCATACTATTGCCCTCTTAAAATTCATCCAAACACTTATGAAATCTGCTTATTTTACATAGATTTGTGTATAAACTGTGGTGGTTTAGCACCTAAAACATCAAGGGATCCAACCTGATCATATACATCACTGTACTATTCAAGTAGAATGAACGGCAAAACTGATGAGCAGATTTGGCTCCATTCTGCAATCCAAAAATTATCTTATTAGAAATCCTTGGAGCTGTAATTATTGTTGTGACTAGTATGTTCATATGTACAGCAAAAATCATGCCAATAGCAGATATAATATAAAGTAGCACATAATACTAAGTACACATAAAAAATCTATCAAATGCTGAAAGTTGTATCCAGTACAAAAGAAAGCTGGTTATAACCTCTCGAAGGATCCGGGACCACTTGTTGTATGCAATAACCATTAACAGGTGGTCTGATTGTTTATTATCTGCTGTAGAAGTAGACCCATCTAGGTTTTCATTCAACAATGCAGCTTTTGCTTTCTCTACATTTTGCTTCTGTATTATAAATGATATAGGGTTATAAAACATGAGTGCGAGCCCAGATTGCCTAGATTAGTGATGACAATTGCACAATACCTCATCTTTTGGAGAAATGAATGGAGATTTATAGCTCAGAAAAGCAGCAATGGAAAGAACTGGTGATAAGCAACCAAATATAGCACCGTAGAGCATCATCTGCAGCGTCAGGCAGAATTAATCAAAAAATCAACATGGCAAAACAAGAAAGTTAATACAAAACTACAAACGCACAATAAATTTATACAAACTGAAAATACCAATGATAAGAGCATCTATTTTGTTTTATGAACCCTTAATTTGCTATATGTTGCCCTTGGAGGTGCTCAAAAGGCTACCAGATATGAAAAAAATAGGTAAAACTCCTATAATCGCAAAGATGTGAACGGAGCATCATGGCATTATGTCATTACGTAGACATACATTAGTACACAATGGATGATAGGAAAATTGTGAGCATTCCAAATATGCATGAAGAACATAATAGGGCCAGTTCAATGAAAGTTTTGTTTAAAGTTTTCCTTGAATATAACTCCACCAGGGTAGAGCCAAAAGGATTTTATGCATAGGGAAGTGTAATAAAGAATAGAGACTGTTACTATAAAGAAGGGAAAGTGAAAAGGTTTTCAAAATTTATGTACAAAAGTACAAAAATTTAAGTTTAAGAGGGCTATGTTGTGTGTGTGTGTGTTCATTCAGGATAAACAAAATACTATCATCGTAAAAACTACATCTGATGTTCAACATAAATAGTTTAATTGCTTGCACGATTCTGTGGCTAGATACTACAATATGTTTATTTTTATTTAAAAATACTATTGTATTTTTCATCAAACTTCAAAACCCAGTTACCCTACCACGATTAAAAATGTATTTGTAACCCTAACTGCAGCGCGGCCATATGATACAGTACCGGCGGGTACTGTTCACGCCTTGGCCTTGTTGGGCCTGCCCATATCATTACTCCCTCCATCAAATCAACCTTGTCCTCAACGTTGAAGCTATGACGCCCAAGAACTTGATGTCGATGTTGAAGTCGAAGCGCATCACCATGCGCACGGCGTAGCCGCGCTGGCATGGCATGTCCGCATTCCATCGGATGGTGATGATGGAGACGTCGTGGTCGCTGAGTGTGTTCTCGGCATGGATGAAGATGTGGAGTGATGATGGGCTGGATTCCATGGCGTCGTTCCGTTGAGACCCTCGTCACCTTGGGAACCCTCAAATGGGAGACACACGAACCATGGACGTTGTCCATGTCGACCTTGACCACCTTGTCGACCTTCACACTATGATGCGGCTCCTCTGCCTTGTCAACCTTTGTGATTTGTAGCGGCTCTTCCGCCTTGGCAGCGACATCCACCTCACCAAGCATGGCCTCGGTACAGTTCTTTTCGCATGGGTCAGGCTCTTCCGCCTTGGCAGTGACATCCACCTCACCAAGCATGGCCTCGGTACAGTTCTTTTCGCATGGGTCAGCCGCGTTGTCAGTCGTCGACGTGGTTGGAGTTGCTGGTGTTGTAGAGCGCATCGTCACCTCATCTATTATCTTCATCATGTGTTGTAGCTCATCGACGATGGACTGGCAGAGATCAAGATCAAGACCACCCTTGTCCGGCTTGTTCTCTTCACACATCCGCCTATCTTCGGAGATGCGACGGTGGTTGTAAGACCGCCGATCGCCGTATGGCTTACAACAGTTATCGACGTTTCGGGCATCTTCCTCACGCTCTGTCTCACGCGCCAAGTATATTGCATCTGTAAGGTCACGCGGCCGAGCACGACGAACATCTCTCGCCGATGTCGTAGGTAGATCCACGATGAAGGCATCAATCTCGTCTTCTCTCCTCATCCGTGGCGCTTGGCTGAGCAGCCATTGGAACTCACGCGCGTAGTCGCTGACGCGGCCTTCACCTTGTTTTAGATCCACGAGGTCACCAATGGAAACCTTCGCGGAGTGCTCGTAGTAGAGGTACGAACAGGGTAGGTCGAAAGCACGCCGCTCGTAGTACCCAGAGTGGAACGCCATCCCGAAGGACCGTCCGGCTCTGATACCAAATTGCATGACTCGCGCGCGTAGTCACTGACGCAGTCTTCACCTTGTTTCAGATCCACGAGGTTACCAATGGAAACCTTCGCAGAGTGCTCGTAGTAGAGGTACGAACGGGATATGTCGAAAGCACGCCGCTCGTAGTACCCAGAGTGGAACGCCATCCCGAAGGACCGTCCAACTCTGATACCAATTGTTACGTGCTTGATAAGCACGCAATGGGTAAGGCCCTTGACGCGGGCGAGACGGCCGTTTATCGTCAGCGACGCCTTGACTGTTATCAGAGCCACCGCTTATGAGATCTACTCTCAATTTTACTGCATTACTCGGATGATAATAAAGGATAAATGACCCTCCCTTTTATAGGGAGCACTGACTTGGACCCTAAGTAAAGGACCGACTTGAACTCTAAGAAAAGATTTGACTTACCATAAGAAAACCTCCCTAATAAAACGAAACTAATAAAGTACTATCTATAACCCTAATTGCAGCGGGGCGTGTGCTACAGTACCCACGGATACTGTTCATGGGCCTAGGCCTTGTTGGGCCTGCCCATATCAATGTATTTGTTATATCACTGTAACAGTGGCAACATCTATGTTGTTGTAATCTAACCCCTTCCAAAAATACTTGCCTCTTGATTAATAAAAAATCCCTTTTCTTCCTCTGTTTATGTATTAATTTAAGATGGAATTTTTACCTATCAGAGCTAACAAGGTGCCTTGAGCCCCACCCACCACTAGTTGTTTATATTGCATAGATTGAACAATTGGAGGATTCATGGTAAATTCTATGTAGTTACCAGCACAAATGAGGTGCTAATTAGCCATGGCATTCCAGTATTAGGAGCAAAGTACCAACAGTCTAGCAAGGTTGCCGAAATTGTATGCACAGATATCTAATGCCAAGCAATACATTTGATAACTGGGGAGTAAGTTATATTTTGGCCACACCTTTCCAATCAAAACATCAACAGGCAGTTTTGCTAAATGATAGCCAAGAGGTGACAACTCCTCATGTCCTTCAAATG
Organism: Raddia distichophylla; assembly: GCA_005191435.1. Taxonomy (NCBI): domain Eukaryota; kingdom Viridiplantae; phylum Streptophyta; class Magnoliopsida; order Poales; family Poaceae; genus Raddia; species Raddia distichophylla. The sequence continues at coordinate 2,832,523 of SPJY01007910.1, read as the reverse complement.
CTCCAACCTAGATAAGACAACAAGACAGAACAAAGCTCAGTTAAGAACTACAAAAAGAACAAGTTTGCCAGATCTACTTATACTCAGCGCACTGTAGCCGTGTACAGTGTGTTAAATGATAAAAGATAGAAAAAACCTTATATAACAAGTCAATTGCAGAGGAGATAGCTTCTTCTTTTGGGGGCTCTACAGCCTGAAATAATATGATATAATATATAAGCATTCTGCATCACAAATGTCATTCAGCTCTCACAAAAGCAGGATATGAAACTAACATATACAAAGCTTTCGATAAGCATCCAACAAAAACATCAACAACAAGCGATACTATGAAATGAGATGCAGAGAAGCCCAGCATTTATGCAATGTTACAGACAACTTGCAAGGTCGCATAAATGTATGTCAATAAACCCAAAAAAGGGTGATGGTATAAAGGGAGGTACATTGGTGATCGTAAAAAGGGAGGGAACAAATGTACCTTTAGCAGGAACGTTTTTAGGTGCCCCAGCTGAAGTGATTTTATTTGCAAACACAACTCAGTCAGTGGCATCCGCAACATCTCAGGCACCTACAAGCATAGTACACAGACAAATGACATATCAATGCACAATGGTTGCCTGTGTTATTTAGGATGATTTTGATTTGCTTTGCCGACGCTATACATAAATATATCTGATTTGCGTAGATCAAATTCATATTTTACCTATGCTACAGATATTAATATAGAATCTCCTGTGCAGATTTGGATTTCTAATCTCTCTATTTAAGACAAATAGTAGAGAAAACAGTGATGTTTTTTATAAAGCATGATCACCATGTGAACAAATGGTGAAATGGACACCAGGCCCTAGAGAAGTCAGGTATCTCAGAGAAACAACTAGGAAAAATGTTTCTTAAAATAAATAAATGAATGAATGAACTATTGCATGTAAAAACCTGAAATGGGCGCATCATGGTTTCAAAACGTTGGCAAGTATACAAGCAAAAACACATTCCAGGCTTTACGCGACCAGCCCGTCCTCGCCGCTGCTTTGCATTTGCACGAGAAATCCAATCTTCTACTATGCTTGACATTTTCTGTGAAATTATATGGCAACAGTTAGTAGTATCATTTACTCTGGAATATATTTACATACTATTTTGAAAATACTGTTTTGAAAGGGTTCATTATGATGACATGTGCATAAAAATTCTAGCATCAGCAAACATGCCAACCACGTGTAGGTTCATCACGGTCAACTTTTGCCAAGTACATCTAAAGTGCACCATCCAGTTGATAAACAAATCAACAAAAAGATGAAAAATAAAGCCTCGCAGAAGGACTATACATATATTGTATCGGTATTTATAAAAGTTGTACAAACAAGAGAAATGTGACCTTCTGTGGGTTATAACGGTTCTCCTTGTGCTTTCCTGTATCAACTACATAGACAACATCATCGATTGTAATGCTGGTCTCTGCGATGTCTGTGGCAACAATAACCTGCAATATTGTGTAGTAACTAAGTACTCAGTAAGTCTGTGTGTATGAGAATGAAAGAGATCGAGCTCACCTTACGAATGTTCTCTGGCGGAGACTGAAACACCTTTCTTTGATCACTGGGTGCAAGCAGTGAATGCAAAGGAAGGATCCAATCAGATGATGGCCCTCTAAATCTAATTGAAGCAGATAATCTATCAATCAACATTTCAATCTCTGCAACTCCCTGTATCAGCATCGTAGACGTGAAAGGATGCGCCATATGGTAAGAAATCTAATAAAAAGAAAAAGAAGCTGACATAATACCCTCGACTTACAGGAAGAAAAACCAGAACAGCACCAGGTGGGCAGTTCTCATCAATATAGCATATTAAATCTTCCAGCAGATCAAAATCAATGACATCCTCATTTAAGTGTTTCTTTGTTAGCAACAGAAGATCCTTAGTCAGAACTGAAGCATTTGCAAAATAAAATTGCAAAACATAAGGCTCTGAGCATGAAACTCACAAGATTTTGGTTGGTCCTTTCACTGTATGACTGATAGCAATCAGAGGCATAATGAGGATTGATATAATTTTCAGAAAGTACTGACTCGTCCCCCCAAGAGGATAATACAAGATTCTTCATTCCTCGTCGGTTATTGACTGAGCTGCTAGCATGCTTCCACTGGAATGGAATGAAAAATGATTCAATTTACAGTAAGCACTTAAAGAGAAACACACAAGTATCATCCATGTGGAATTGACAATTGGCAAGCTCCAAGAATTTGAAGAGGGCCAAAGCCCCAAACCGAGTACATGACTGTAAAACTGTATACTAGATCACAAGTTTAGGAATATACCACCCTACCCCACTGTCATAGATAAATGTGGTCCCATGTGTCAATGAGAATTGAGACTGTGGTATATTCCAAAACCAGTGGTCTTTTGGGAGGTAAATTCTGAAATTTTCCCTAAAACAATATACCATTGTCTTATGGTCTTACCCTGAAACAGCACCAAGTTTTCAAACTGGGGATACTAGAACCTAGCTATACAGGAAGTACGTCAAACCCTTACTTCATTAAGGGGTGGTATCACGATGTCAATTATTCTTCAAAACTACTGTAAGAACTAAGAAAAGACATCTAACTATTGTTTGCAAGACAAATTCAGCCTCAGAGGGCTCCAATGGTTGCAAGATATGTACTCTATTAGACTGACAACTAAGAAACGGAGACCTTCTCTCCGTGATGCGAGAAGTATGCTCCTGATGCAGGAGAATCCAAAGCAAGAGAGTATTCCATTTTTTCATAAACATCCTCAAGGAAGTGCATTGAAACTGGATGTGTTCTTCCTTCAACACTTATCACAGGGCAATCTCCAAAGTATCGTACGAATAGGCTTGAATCGACAGTTGCTGACCTGAAGTTAAGCACAAAGAGAAATAAACACAAGCCTCGTTATATTAGATGGATGAAACAAATATGCGAAAAGATAAATAAAAAATACATGGGAATGAATTTTACATGAGAATTACTTTCAACTTCCTTCCTGGTTGATTAGAGCGTTTCTCAACAAGATTCTTGAGAACAATCAGCAGGAAGTCACTCTGAAAGGAGGTAAATCAGGAACACTCATGTACTTCATCTACCTTAGAAATAAACAAGGCGCATTGTAACCTGAAAAGGATACTACATACCAAAATAGTACGTTCATGTACTTCATCTACTACAACATGAGTAACATCACTTAGGTCTTTGTTTCCCTGAAATATGTAACATTGATAAGAAAGTATTTCTCAACAACTATCAAGATATGACACAAAAAAAAACTTGACTCATTTTTATTATTAGCTGAAATCCGCAATACGGGAACAGTAAAAAATAACTTTGAGTCTGTAATAGACCAAATGAAAAACACTAGCACAAGGGATGTTGTATTAGTTCACATATGATATGCATCCCATGAAACCTTAACAGTCATACAGATGAGGCAGTACTTACAGATAATTTTCTAAGAAGTATACCAGTGGTACAGAACAAAAGTTTTGTCCTCTCATTCCTAAAAAGTAGAAAGAATATTAAAAAATTATATATAAGACATCATTAAGATTTTTATTTTTAAAATATAAGTGATGCCATGTGCATATGAGAAAAAGAACAAGCACCGAGCGCTGTCGAGGCGAACTTGGTATCCGACCAAGGAATCCTTGGAGCCAGGTGAAGATTCACACCTTTCATCAGACACTCTTTCCGCTACAGAAATGGCCTATAAATAAGCAGGCTTATCAAAATTTATATTTAACGAGCTATGTCTGTTTAATCCAATACATATAAATTTCAGTAATTCTTTACTTTATTTTTAAAAAAGATACAAAAGGACGGATATAACAGCAAATGATCTCATAATGCAACAATAAATGTAGTGTACAATGTTTGTATGACATACCATTAGTTCTTATTATGTTATCCTACAAATAAAAGGAAAAGGTCAAGGTTTGCACCACGATCATACCGCTATCCTCCGGGGCTGCGTGCAAACAATATTGCAACAACCACCAAGTTCAGAATCAATCATATCATCCAATATAAACTGTGGCACCTGCAAGTGGATGAAAAAAAACATGTGAAATACTATGGTATATAGGAAGCCGGAATGGGTCTCCATGGAGCCTGTGCTCCATACCTTGATGCCATTGGATTCATCAAGATTTGTGCACATAAAATGAATACATGCGCAATAACACTTTCATTTGGCTATAAAAGGTGTGAATACAATAACTACGTAATTAGTTGTTTCCCAAAATAATGCGCATAGGATAGGAGCACAGGCTTCATGGAGCACCAAGTATTTTTACTACACACACATACATATACAGAGAAGCATACATACCGATTGATTGAAAAAAGGAGATATATCACACGATTAATTTGATCACAGTCTCTTTAATGAGAAAAATTGAATCATTGAAAGACCGAGATCTTAAACCACATTCATATTATAAAGAACTTTTTTCTGAATCTGTCAAGAATGGGCCCCATATATTCAGGCTTGTTGCACTCAAGAGTCAAGTTCTTTAAATAAAGTAATAAACCAGGTATAATTATCGCGGGCCGGGGGAGGGGGGGTGGCTCTACGATCTGTATCAACATTAACAAATTATTGGTTATTACAGAGCCACATAGCTTTATAACCAAAGCACTGGAAACAACGACTACTAGGAGAATTTGTGATGGCAAGAATGGTTTTGCAGCCGATAATTCACTATTTCTTTTGCAGACTTGCTTCACCAATAATTCAAATATTCTGGTTCCAGGGAGTCAAATAAAAACGTAATGGATCATCTATGTACTCTTGTTAAGAGAGAGAGCGGGAGGGGGGTATGGTTGTGCGGTACAATGCAAAGACATGATGCCTGCCAAATGAAATGGTCGTGTTTCAACCATTGTCACCCATTTACACGGAATAATCAATCTAAAAAATAGAAATAGCTTGATGAAAAGGCAGCATATGTACCTGAGTTGTTTTCCCACATCCAGTTTCCCCGCTAACAACAATTACATCATTCTCTTTCAGTAACTTTAGGAAATGATCTCGCAGTCTAGCAATTGGCAGGGAAGCTCTTGCTTCTAGCATTTTCTGATTTCAAGGTGCACAAAAAACACATTTGCACAAAGACTACAAAAATGAAAACTGAATAGCAAGGAATACTTTTAGTAAAATGCATAATCGCTGACCAAATAGTTGGGCAGCTTCCTTTTATTCTCCAGCTGCCTTTTCAAAACTGTGCTCTCTGCTTGCCCTGAGGATCTCAATCCTAGTTATGGAAAAACCATATCAGATATTCTGACAAAATTATACTTGCACTTGGTAATCATAAGATACAAGAAAAACTACAAAAACAAAAGATATATTTCATCCATCTGATCATTGATTCATTTTCTGAAAAAAAAAACATAATGGCAATTTTACATATGAAAGTAAAGTTCATAAAATAAGATGCAAACAGTTGAGAGGTATTGCGTGCTTGATCTCAAGCACGCAATTGCACACAGATATGGCTCTTGACGTGGGCAAGACGAGCTATTGTCGAAGCTAGCGCCTAGGCTATCATCAGAGCCACCACCTATGACATTAGATCTCAATTTACTTCATTGATTGGATGAGTAGAAAGATACATGGCACGTCCCTTTTAGGCCCTCTTTGATATCTTGTTTAGTTCTAGTTTTTGTTGGGATTGCAATTTTTGCTATTTTTGTATAGACTATTTACTTTATTTTTAAAAAATATTTTTTTAGGACTTTGTAGGGTTTTTCTCAAAGATCTCAAGAACATTTTTTTAATAATTTATTTAGCTCTTTTATAGCATGTTCAAAGATGGTCAAATTTTCCCAACTACAACTAAACTAGAACTAAACAAGCTATCAAAGAGGGCCTTATAGGGATAAAAGACTTGGGACTCTAAGAAATAAATCCTAACTAAACTTATCTCCTTAACAAACTGATATTATATAATCCACCTCAATCTAATCCTAACTAATCTTAATCCCATGCAACAGCACCACTGGTACTGTTCATGTTGCTATAGTACCCGTGAGTACTGTTTATAGGCTATATAGGCTGTTTGGACCATGCTGGGAATGCAAGTAACACGATGAACAAAAACAATCCAAGATTTGATATGATTTATCCAAAAAAGTACCATAGAAATAGATTTCATAGAGAAGCAACCTTATCGGTGCCCAAAAAGTTTCAAGGAAATGGAGAAGGCAGATGTCATTTTTCAATATGCTGGGCATAAGTCAGAAGTTTGTCATCAGCGAAAGACTAGCAGATCTAGGAAGGAGAAAATCGATAACCATCCAATTACATGGTTGCTTGTGACATAATTGATAATTCAGAAATTAGTGTGTGAAACAAAAACTTAAGTGGAGATTTACATAGATTACCCATATGATTCAGCAAATTTGTCTCTTTATCCTCATTGACAGAGCTATTGCCCTCTGTGTTCCCAGAATCAACAGATATGCTACCTTCAGAAGCACCTCGGATTTGATATAGAGGAGCTGTATGTGCATCCATATCCAATAACATGTCCACAAATCCAGCTCTTCGACTATCCTCAGTATCCAGAACCCTTGATGTTGATGACAGTTCACCTGTTTTTTTCCCCCAAAAGCATACAATATGTAGCCTAAAGGTCTCAAATGAATTACAGTTCATCAGATAAGAAAGCATGATCAAATTGCTCTAACCTTCTTGCCATCTCAAAACAAGTGACGAGTATGGTTCGATAAGCAATTGACGTAGTGGAAGATCGGCAAAGAATTGATATAGAGCGAAAGCTGCAACTTTGCTTTGTGCTTCCTGTTGAAAAATTCGGCAAGTGTTTACTGTTATGAATATGAGATGTATATTGATCTGTAGGCCAAGGACCTATATATATAGGGTACATGAGAAACCTAGATAAGACAAAGAAAGCCCAGATAAGAGCAAAGGATCTAATCTATCCTAATATAGTAAAGGACTCCCTAATATATCCTATTATACCTCCAACATTTACCATTACCATTTTAGACAAGAATGATAAGGCTATTCATTTGTCAGTTGTTGTAAAATGGAATATGTCCATACGATATTGCCATTTTGGACAAGAATAATAAGGTTATTCATTTGTCAGCTGTTGTAAAATGGCATATGTCCACATGATAATAATTAACACATCATGCAAACAAGACAGAAAAGTAAGAATAAGCATATCATCATAATTAGTTGAATTTGTTTTTTTAAAGAAACATTAGTACAGAACATAACAAAACAATTAAAATAGTTGCTAAGTAGTAAGTGTTGACCTCAACAGATACATATTCTTCATCATGCTCAGCTAATTGGATTTTCGTTAAGCCTCCAGCCTTCCGGCTTTTACCACGGCCAGTAGAACCACGCAATATGTCAACAGCATATATAAATTTACCATTTTTCTCAGCTATTTTACTGTACTTTGGCGCTTCCCAGCCAAGTTTCTGACAAAATTTTTGTAGAACAGCTTTAGGCATTTTACCAGAATCACCCTGTAGAAAATAGAGAAACAGTTGAAATAGATGCATAAAATGATAAGTCAAAAAAATAAATAGTATCGGCAGTTAATAAATTGTTTAGCAATCTAATATATTATTAAGTTGCCATTGTCCAAATAGTGAGTCTCCCTGGGCCTTAAGTTATGAAACTTCCATGAAGTAGTGGTAATTAGTTATTGGGCATCATAGAAGCACTACAAGCAGGGTGGTTGTCGATGACAGATTATCTGTTCAACTTCATTCTTGATAGACAAAATACTTTTAGTTGGCTTCAGGTTTTGGGGAGAGGGAAAGAGGGAGGCCAACAAATAAGAAGAGAGTACTTGTGACTATTTGTATCAACTCAGTTTAACTTGAACACAGACATCCATGTTTCTTAACTACAATAAAAATAGCAATCCTCCTGGAACAGACCTTTCTTGTGTATTTCCGGAAAAATCAAACTTCCAAGGCCCCATAGGGCACAAATTCTATGTGGATCCGGCGGGAATTGTGTCGTCTTATTTATAATTCTCAAGTTCCAAACAGCGCATCCACATGATGAACACTTGATAGCAATGCAAATGGAACATGATTAAAGGTAGATAACTAGAATATTTATAAACCCAATGAGGTAAATGTTTATCACACTACTACATTGTATCCATTACATATCTCTTGAACATCTGTCAGTAAAGTGAAAGACATGGGAGGAGAAAAAATGAAGGAAAATTTAGCAGCTCATTGGGTATCTTGTGCAAGGTTGCATGTGGGATTGGCAGAGCATCTTGGCCCCTGACTCCACAGTACTATGATTAAGATCCAATGAAGAATGTTGCAACAGAGTAATGAGATGGTGGGATGTACTTGTCGCCGTGGATCGGTTCGTACCCTAACGCACAACATAGACTCGAGAGCGTGCCCGACCTCGATAACCTACCTGATCCGTTCGATGGGCTATCAGGGGTGCGCGTGTGGGTCCGATTCACATAATTGGAGGCCCACGAGCCTTGAGTCCGGCTCGGGGTCGAGTTCAGGGGCGTCAAGCGCCTCGTAGCTCTATCTATTCACAGCGTTCGCCCAATAAGGAAGAGACCTAGCATGCTACGCAAGACTCAAAGTAAGCTTCGCTTGGATTGGGATAAGCTCCGATATTAGGGTTTGGTTCTAACCAACTCATCAGCCATAGTTATCTATGTTAGGTTTCGTGTATAAATACCCCCTGCGAGGAGCGTAGGGGAGATCCTATCCCTGATCATCATAACATCTCATAGCACCTCAAGGTTCGGAGATTTCCCTCCCATGCCTTGAAGCGTGTCTTTGTACACCATATTCATCATAACCAACGACGGCAGGAGTAGGGTTATTACCTCGTCGGTGAGGAGCCCAAACCTAGGTAAAACACCGTGTCAACCGTCTGTCACGTGATTCCATCTTCAAACGCAACGCCGATGAAAGGGGTACGTTGGCGTCACAAACAACACAAGTAAGCTCCGATTAAACACCCCACCTTTTTCATAGCTCTGCGCTATGTCCACAATAGGGGCGATTTCCAATCGCCAACAGTACTGGATATGTTCTACCACTTAACTACAATAATCTAATTGAATATTGAGTGGTACAATTGTTGTAGTTCTCTGAAGATTTCAGGCGCAAATTACAGACACCGATGACCTTGAAGCACAAAAGGGTGCTCTCATTTTCCTACACAAAATTGAGTTTAGCTCCAACAATTTTTGAGAAACAAGAATGTGAAGCCAACTGTATTTTGGTTGAAATCTCAAGCTCTAGTCTAGAAGTCAAGAGCCAGGCCACGCACAAGAGCATTGTAATCTTCAACTCCAAAAAATTCTAATTTTAGAGAGTGTGTGTGCGTGCATGTGGGTTTGTGTGTGTGTGTGTGTGTGTGTGGTTTTAGGGACCAATTGGTGAATCGGCAATCTGATCCTAAGTCCTAACTCATTTTGTTTGAGGAGTGGAAATGTGGAATAAGTCGGTCCATCACCACCCCATCCATCATAAGCACAAGCCTAGTACGGTTGTACAAAATGAGGGATGGGATTATCCCACCAAAATTCATGGAATAGAGTTGTCAACCCATAAAGGGTCAACAGATCTAGGATGAGGAGGTCTATCAAAACAAACACTTCAATAAATTCCACAAAAAAAAGAGCACTATGATCACATTAAAGAGTAAAAACAAATGATTCCTTAATGTGAAGAAAGTGTAAAAGCACAACACCTTCTTCCATATATCATCTATGTTTCCAAGAAGATGGCCATAACCGTCATGTGATAACTCCTCTATTTTCTGCTGTTTCAAGATTTCTGGAGCCACTGTCTCCCAAGCAGATGAATCTTCAAAAAATAAGTTATCAAGCTCTACTTCCTCTTCATCTGTCCCTTTCGTGCAAGTTTCACCAACATCATTAGGAGTTGCCTTTTGTAAATCAGAGCCTTCATCAATATAGACAAGACTGTCAGATTTGTTTCCCGTATCACCAAACCCAATCTGACCACCCTCAGCATCTGCAATTTCTGGATTTGGAGACACATGCGGTGCAGGGTTGCTTATATGTTCCTTTGGGTTTCCATATATGGCTCTCTCTTGTTTACCTGGAGATAAACATTAATAATATAGACCTCCATGAACCACAAAAACTATGAAAACTTGTTAATGGACATGTAAGAACTATTAGAGAAGAGATATATCATAGAAATAACTTGACTATCAGTAATTTAAGTATTAGACTTACCTTTCTTCTTTCGCCTTCTTGATTTTGCTTCAGCAGCTTCAAAACTCGGCGGGCAATGATCTTCCCATGTAAAGGAATCATTAGAGTTTGCATCATCCTCCTAACACCAGCAGTGGCAAAAAGAACAATTATATGATAAAATAGGACCAAAAAATCAAGGGGTGAAAGGAAGAACGTGAGAGAGTAATGATGTCAAATAAGATTAGTCCATAAGATGAAACAAAAGACATAAAATGGAATTCAATTTATAGCGCATAACATGGCATCCATTCGACTGCATTTATATGTGACTGTTCAGTACATTTGTCACTAAATTTTAATCAGCATTGTTACTATAATAAATAACAAATACTCCCTCCCACAAAATTGATGTCATTATAGAAAAAATGATAAACTCTGACCACTAGTATGCACACAAAAATATATAGATTTACCACATTAAAATATTAATAGATTTTTCATTATAAGTATATCATGTTACTAGCAAGTTAGTGTAAAAAATGATAGTGGAAGTTGTGCATTGGAGATCATGCCCCAACAATTGACTGAAATTAGGACAAAAATATATGTGTGTTTCTAAACTGCAAGTGTAGGCTTAGACCAAACAAGCAGTATCATCTAAGCACTAAGCAAATAAAACTAAACAGCATAAGATTAATAAAACCCCATGGTTGTTCAAAAGAGTACTAAGATGTGATAGCAATCCCAGAGGTAAAATCATTTGAATACACATTTTTACCTCCTCTTGTTGTTCCATGTATTGCCGAATCCATGCAGCTTGCGATGATCGCCCATCATCCAATGTCACATCCTCTTCTTGCCGCCTGCCAACCCTAATTTCCAACCCCACAGTGCTCCCTTTTACCTCCTCAGGTCCTCGACTATGTGGCACCCAATTTTCCTTTGCTGCTGATACTAGTTTAACTGAACCCTCTATTCCTACAAAGGCACCACAAAAGTAATCAACATATGATTTAAGCATGCCAGAATAGAACTAGCTATTTGGTTGAATCCATGCCTCCACAAGAAAACACAAGCACAAAAGCACAAAACCTGCTGTATACCAGTGTGCGTAGGGTGTGCAAGGATGTGATTGCAGAACCTAATTTGTAGATGAGTGGAAGCCCGCATGCTCAGACATACATTTTCTACTTCAGACTTATATCAGAAATAATATATAGCATAGATCGCAGGCAAATGATCGGTGTTGTAGATTTCACTGTGTGCAGGGACGTTCATACACATGACAGCTGCGTGCGGATAGGCAAACCCACACGCTGCTGCGGGACATGCACACGCATTGTTTCACAGTTCACATACAGCTTGGAAGCATTAAACCCTAAACCATCAAATCAAATCCAATACCTGTGCAAGAAGAGGAAGCAGCGCCGCTAGAGAACTTGAGAGGCAGCTCGTCTCCGGGCAGATTGAAGCACAGCCAATCCAACGCCGACTCAAACGTCGCCAAATCCTAACAATAATCGAAATCATCAATAATCATCGACCACAGTCAACGCAACAACATGTCGGTGTTCTACGCGTGTTCGGGGATACGAACTGATAAAGCGGAGAGGGCCTGCTCGATTTGCGTGGAGGAGAAGCCCTCGAGGGCGAGCTTATCGTAGACGCCGCGCAGCCGCCGCGCCTTCTGCTCCCTCGACTCGGCGGCACGCTCCGCGGGGGCATCGGCGGGCGATGTGGTAGTAGCGGAGTTGAGCAGGAGGCGGCGGAGGCGCCGCTCGTTCTCCGACGAGATCTGCAGGCGCCGCGCGGCGGAGGTGGAGGAGGACGACGACGAGGAGGGTTTGGGGTTCTGCTTCTGCTTCGAGGCCGGCTGTTTCTTCTTAGGCGCCATTTTGCCTTGCGAAGCTCCCGCTATGTGTCGTCTGATCGTCTCCGGTGGCGGCGGGCTTGGCAGGAGTTACGGAATAGCGGGGGCATCGTCCGGAGGATTTGTACGGGGAAAATTGCCTGTACAAGAGCATGGCTAAGAGAAGCTCTAAATGACGTTTTAAATTTGCAGCATATATAGAGTGTTTGGTAGGTGAGGGAATCTTTTAGAGTAGTGTAAAGTCTGAAAGGACGTTTGCAACAAAACTATAAATTTACAGCATAGGAATTTGCAGCAGGTTTTAAAGCTGCTGCTAGCTTTGCTCTAACACTCAATTCGCTGCCACTATTTCAAATGACACTCAATTCGTCTACAATTCTCATATGACACTGAGACAACGAATTTCATTTCAAAATAACATTTTGCCATTTTTTACCTCTTTTTCTCCTTTTCTCCCATTTTGACTTTCTTCTCCACTTCCGGCAGCCACGCGCCGCCGCAATGTCGCCGCCGCGCCGCTGCCACTCCGTCGCCATTGTTGCCTCCGGCGTCGCTCACCCCGTCGCTCGCCGTCATTCGCGCTTTGGTCGCCGTCATTCCCGCCGGCGCCGCCACTCCCGTCGCGTTGTTCCCGCCAACTCCGCCAAACCTACTGTCGCCGCTCCCGCCGCCGGCGCCGCCCAACAGAAGGGGAAAAAAAGAAAAAAGGGGGAGAAAAGGTAAGAAGGGAAGAAAAAATATCAAAATGTTATTTTGGAATGAAATTCGTTGCCTCAGTGTCATATGGGAATTGCGAACGAATTGAGTGTTATTTGGGATAGTGGGAGCGAATTGGGTGTTATATGGGCAATTTTCCCGATTTGTACGTCGTCAAACCACGAGTTTCTCGTCTCAACATATTTTTTTCCTAATTTATGGTTGATTTACCTTAGAGCATATACAATGGTTCCACCTCAATGGTCTCTAAGCTATCTATATTGGTTGCCACGTCAGCTCACATGTGAGTTGGAAGAGAGAGAAAGAAGAGAGAGGTGAAGCGACGACGCTAGTAGCCGTGTTCGGCTACTAGCGTCGGCTTGGCGATGACTCCGAATCGTTGTATGGAAGTCGACTGCAATCGCTCGATTCGGCGTGGCCTGTGCGGAAACTCCCCAAATCTTTGTTTCCTGGCGCGAAAAAATTCCTCCTTTGTCTCTCCGCCTCTCCATTTTGCCAATCCATTCACATTTTCTTGCGTCATCTTCTCCGTCCAAAAATCAGCGACGACACGAGAGGAGGGGTGGACGGGGGGCAGCCGACGACGGTGTCGAGTTCCACATCAACAAGATCCCCTTGTATGTCGCCCTCCTCCTCCACTCACATCTCTCTATCCGGCATCTACCTTCTGATTTTTTTGCTGCGCTGCACATGGATTAGCTTATCGGGACCACGACTAGATTGTGGATGTAAAGTTCTGGATGGAAGGATTTGGTGATTAGGTTGGTTTTCAAGGGGGAAAGGCTAGGGATTTAAGACCACGTGAGATTCAGAATATGCAAAATCTCTCGCTGTTTGCCAATATATTAAGAGAACAATTTCCATGCTCATTGATTGCTTTTTTCTTATTTGTCGAGTTTGTAATTCTTGACTGCATCACTAGTATGCTTATGTATTTCCTACTTGGGCATGAACAAAATGTGTCCTTTTTTGTTTTTTACATGAAATTGAGCACAAGATAATGGAGGAAGATAGCAGATAACGCCCTTTTGCATGCGCCCTGGTATGCTTGTCCCTTTGCCCATGCCTTGGTGGTGGATCGCAACAATTAGATAAAGCAGCTACAAAATGCTTGAGGAATGGTGGTTAGGACTTGGGACCGTGTACAAAAGGCAGCTACAGCATCAGGCAGAGCTTTGTGGATTAGGTTGGTTTTCAAGGGATTCAAGACAAGGAAAATTCAGATTTCTGTCGTCCTCTCTCTTCCTGTTTAACTAAGAATGAAGATATACCCTATAAGTCAAGTACCTAGAGATATTTGATAGATACATACATATTACAGTTGTAACTACCAATCCCATCCACACATTCCATGAGGATTGTCATCTAGATGAAAGCGGTCAGCAGTACCACTATAGTTGTTATTGTATATTTACAAGTTAAGAAATGGCTAAATGCTAGGAAAAAAACTTATTGTAGTTCTCCGTTAATTCCTTATCGATGTATGCATTGCTTATATGGCTGAACAAATAGGTCATTATATTTTGCTTTAGGTTTGAAGGCTGACCAACTAGTTGACATGGCTTACAACCCATCTCCATCTGATCCTAAATATTGGTAAATATCTTCTTTGAATGGTGCATCAAAGAATAGACAAATAAAATCATATAGTTAGGCTTCTATATACTGCAAACTATTGTGAGGTTCATTAATTTTATATTTTGGCTCTCTATTTTTCAGAGGAAATGATTATCATCCACCCGGTGGTTTTGTAGATTACATCCAAAATCCTTAACAGCACGTCACAAAATTCTCACTTTGTTGGTGCCATTTTATAGTACACTTCTTTGTCTACACCGCAAACAAACACATCCAAAGGGAGTCCATCATTCATTGATGTAGGCAACCCACATGAAACATTAAATATGCAGTCCCAAACTATCAATGTTCACAATAAAGATGATGATGTGGAGTGTAGGATAGAGAAGCGTTTGAACTGAACACTTGAGGAGGACGAAAGATTGGTATGCTACCCTCTTTTAGCTTCTACTGTATTAAACACATTATTCCCATGTGACGTTTATTATTTGTTACTTACCAATGTAGATGAGTGCTTGGTTGAATAATTCAACTGATTCTATAATGGGCAATAACAAAAAGAATGGCCAATATTGGAAGGATGTCCTGAAATCCTACAACATGAACACCCACACAAGTCGGCATAGAAAGTGGAAGCAAGTAAAAGATCGTTGGCATAGAGTAAATAGGTTGGTTAATCAATACCATTCATGTTGGACTAAGGCTACTAATCTTTGGCCAAGTGGCTTTTCTGATGACCAGTTGATGGAGAAGGCCCAAGAATTACATGCTAAAGAATATGGAGTACAATTCACGCATGTAAGCACACTTGAAAGGCCGTGAAAGATCAACCTAAGTGGCAGGCCTATAACAACAATCAAACGGAAGAAATAAAAGGAAGGCTACAGAGATAGGTGCAACCGATGATATCATTGATGTTGATGACATCCCAAGGCCGATAGGGAATAAAGCAGCTAAGGCCGAATGCAATGCCAAGAAAAGTAAAGATGGTGAGAAGAAGGAAGTCAAATCAGATCTTGAAGCGCTTGACAAGTTCATACAAGTGCAAACTGAAACCAACAAGGGTCGTAGTGATTTAATGGAAGTACAACAGCGTGTTTCTGCCGAAAAGCTTGAAGCAGCTAAACTTACTCATATAGCCTCACAACAGAACAAGGAGGCCAAGTTGATTGAGAAGGAGTATAAAATGTTGGAAATCTATATGTCTCTCATGACCCAAGACAAGCAACATGACCGCCGATCTTCGAGCCGAGCACACGAAGGCAATAAAATTTTGGGCAAGAAGTTGTTTGGCAATGCATGATAGGAGTTTCTCCTTGCTATTTTCTTATATTTCTATTGACCTATGGTTATGCACTGGCCTATCAGAACTATTGTGTTCTTCTAAATTTTGGAATTGGTGCTTGTTGAATGTGTTGTCCCAGTAGCAGCTTCAAATGAGAAAGCTCATCGCTAAATCTCTTTAGCAAACTTTCATTTGAAAAACTACTGTGGCTATTTTTAATATGTGGGGTTAACTGCCAAGTTACTTATAGCAGAAGGATGGCCGGCAGATTGCTTAAATTGAATATTTTAGTTTCTCATATTCTCACCTGACTGTTTTCTTGCATTTTCTTCCACATTCAACTTGGCATGTAGTTGCATGTATTAGATTTGTTTCTCTCTCTTTTTATTTTGACAATTTTCCTTTTTCAATTATTGTTGAATAGTAACCCAGTTCCGGTGACCCGCATATCTTTACTTTTTAGTTTCTTTACCCTCTGTTTGGCGTACTACTTTCTTCTGACTAAATTATTCTGGACATGTTGCTTTATATTCTATTGATAATAGTCTTTTTTTTTCTTTTTTTCTTGCCCAGCTAGAAAATGTGTGTCGACGTTTGAGATATCGATCTCAAGTCAACTAAGGTTCTTCAAGAGAGAGATAGGAGACACGCCGAACAACAGCGAACAGGGAGCAGGGGTTTTTATCCTGGTTCAGGCCTCTCGAGAGAGATAATAGCCTTACGTCCAGCCTTTTCTTATATCAAAGACGATTACAAGAGGTGGCTCGACGAGACGAACAAGTCTCGACGAGATTATGCGCAATAGTGCAATATTGGATGAGATGCCCTCTAAACGCCGTAGGGGCTGAGTTTATATAGTGTAGGTGAACCGACCTACTGGAGGATAGAACCTCCCAAGGAGCTGGCCCCTGGCAGGCTGTTCGATTGGGCTGTCAAGGAGTGGGCCATGGCAATGGGCCGTGATTTTATCCCCGACAATGTGGTATTACCTTTCAAAGAGAATTATCCATCTCAACTAGCTGAGATGCATAGTACAATTTGGCAGCTGTATGGAAACAATGCAAATGTTTAGTTATGTATGTTAACTTATTGTTTGTATCTATTTGTTATACTTCCCTTATAAATTAATGTATCCAAATTATGTGTCAATTACAATTTTATTGTTTTCTCTTAAGAACTAATGTATCCAAATTATGTGTCAATTATAATATTCTTGGATTATTATTTTCTAACTCTACAACACTTCAATATGTAGGTTGCAAAGTTAGGATGCACACTTGATCTCCACATTGTTTTATCTCCTTGCAAGCGTTAAATAACCTTGTAGACAGTTTAGAGACAACCCATTGTATAGGTAGTCTTTAGTATTGTCTCTAGGTGACATGGCAATGGTTGGAGCCAGCTTAGAGACAACAGTGTCTCAACCATTGTACATGCTCTTATTCAACTCCCGTGGCTTGACTATTTTGCCCCTGCGTGCGACATGGTGCAGCCGACGAGGCAATCTCGAGCAGGTGTGAAAGGAAAAGGAAGGTTTAGGTGGGGGAGGGTGTGGGATGATGACCGATGGTGGTGGCAGAGGGTAGTGGTGTCCGAGGGCGGAATGATGAAGCGAGGTGGAGACGGGGGTGTGGAAGCGAGGTGGCATATGATCCAAGGTGAGTCTATGACAGAGGAGAGGCCCTTAACTCGAAGCACGCGATGGCAAATGGGACGCGCCTTATCGAGTTAAGATAGGACCGAGAAGAATTCTTAAAGCTTAGTTTTTCATCTGTCAAACAAAAAATTTCCATCTACAGCTCTAAAACATATGCGCGGCCTCTTGCCCTAGAATAAACCGATGGTCCCTTGTTCTTCTTTAGGGCGAGTCGGCGGTAGGACAGTGAGCTCGGGCCCCAGGCTGGGGAACTTACCCGAGCGTGGAGGGTCTGAGTGGGCCACAAGTGGTGTTGCATTAGCATGGGCGCCGAAGTGGTCCGACAAGGGCCAAGATCAGCAGGCCTGAAGATGCATTGCGATGAGAGAGCTTGAAGGGTCGTTGGTCAAGGTCGGGCTTAAAGGAGAGAGCTGAGGTGCAGCATCGCCGACTGTCAATGGACTAGAAGAATGCCGAACCAAGGTGTCGCTAGCTATACCAAGGGCCGAGCCACGTTGGCAAGACGATGAGGGAGTGTTGTCACCGATGGCGAAGGCGAGAAAGGGTCTCCCTAGTAGAGCCACTACTAGGTGGCCTGAAGCACAAAGCGATGGACAACCCATGCCAGGAAATCGACCCATCGTTGCCGTCGAGTTGACGAAGTCCTAGGAGTTGAGGTCGGCGATGAGAAACAACCAGTGGTCAAAGGTCATGCAAGCCACAGTGCTGGGACGCAAAGTTTAAACGGAGCAACCCCATGGAAGCGCCCGACGGTGGGCCTCGACGCTAGCCGTAGTGAAGGTGCCGTTAACACTAGCGAAGGCGGCGAGACGGACGACGAGGGAGCAACGTCATGGGCGGTGAGGATGGCCTAGACCAGGTCGTCGAGCGCCACAACGTCGTGACGGTAGGGGCGATGGATAGTGACGGCGGAGATGGGTGCCAGGAGAGGAGGCGATGAGGGATGGTGGCTGATAGTTTGGGATGGCGGTGACGGTCAGCGGTGGGGAATGGTAGCGGCGGCGCGTGAGCCATGACCCATCGCTAAACCCTTTCTACCAAAGAGGAGGGAAAGAAGAGGGTGGAGGAGCTCCGATGGGCCAGCCCCCTCACGGCCGGAACCCTAGACGTCACACACCCTAGTTTTCCAACCTTGGCTTGGAATGGGAGCGCTTCGCTACAGATTTTGGTTCATCGGCCGTGCTTACTCTACCTAATAGCTCGAAAGTTGGAACATGGAACCAACTGACTACATGAATGGCGTTTACCTTGAAAATCTTTTTGTCGTAGTGGAAATATTGTAGATTTTTAGTAACCTGGGCACTACTGGCTGCTCGACTACTCGAGTGCTCGATCGACCATCTACCAACCCCCAAACCGTTAGTTGAGAACGAGACGCAAAAATCTCTCCTCGTTTTATATTTCTTTCTCGTTAGTATATTCTAGTGTTTCGTGTGGACAGAGCCTAGCTAGTTCGTGCATGCATGTCTCGGACCTGACCAAACTCCAATGAGCACAAGGCTTCTGTCCAGCGTTGAACGCCACCCCAGTACTCTCCGCTTCGTCCCCGGCGTGTTTGTCCTTGTGGCCACCGGCCGGCAAGTCCACGCCGGAGTCCGGGCAGCTCCGGCGCCGCCATGTCTCAGCCTCCGGTTACGGCGCCGCCGGCGCAGCGCTCTCTGGCCTTGCTCCTCTCGGAGTCCCTGAAGCTCAACCGCGCGTACCTCCTCGCGCCGGCCGCCGCCGCGGGGCTCGCCCTCGCCGTCCTCCTCTTCTCGCTGGTCGACTTCTCCGCCTTCTCCGCCCCCGTCGCCGCGCCCACCTCCTCCTCGCCGCCGCCGCCTCCGGTCCGCACGGCCGTGGACACGCTGGGGTCGCGGCCGGCGGAGCAGTTCACCGGCCTGCGCGACGCGTACGCGCGGTGGGACGCGGCCGTCGGCTGCGCGGCGTTCGCGGCGAAGTTCCGGGCGTGGGCGCCGGACAGGTCGGCGGTGCAGGACCCCGAGGCGCGGGCGCCGTGCGGCGCGCTGCGGCTCGCGCACGTCGCCGTCGCGGTGCGGCGGGTGACGTGGGTGCCCGACGTCCTCGACGGCGTGTACCAGTGCCGGTGCGGCCTCACCTGCGTCTGGACCCGCAACGAGGAGGCCCTGGCCGACTCCCCCGACGTCGCGCTCTACGAACTCTGGCCGCCGCCGGACACCGTAAGCACACTGAACTACGGTGAACTGGTGAAGCCACAACCCATGAGTTGATAATTGCTCCACCACCATGTTCTTTTTTATATAACGAAAATATGATTTGGCCTCTACATTATAGATATGCAAAACAAAAAAAATTTATAACATAAAGGTAAATCACTACAGAAAAAATTAAACAAAATGCTCAATATACATAATGCTTAAATTGGGGGACAGATCCTAATCCGACGATATCAGCAACAAAAAAAAAAGTGGCGGAGAGGGAGGACAGAGAAAACAGTCAATGTGTTTAATTCACGTGGTAAAACCATTGTAAGAAATAGACGCAAGGTTAAGTGTGCCGATTTTAAACTACGGAAGCTAGAATACCTAGTTTTTTTAAATTTGAAGTATTATGTTCGTCCAACCTGAGTACTCCCTCCGTTCCAAATTATAGGTTGTTGAAGTTATACGACGCGAAGCTCGGCAGGGCGCTGGCCGAGGCGGAGGTCTCGCTGCGGACGGCGGAGAGGGAGGCCGAGCCCGTCTTCCCCCGCGGGCGCACCGGTCGTAGCACACGCAGGAGCCCGAGCAGTGAAATGTGAGGGGACGTCCGTCGCAAACCATCAGGACGGACATCCGTTCTCTAACATTCCTGTTTTTTATAATGAAAATATGATTATGGCCTCTACATTATAAATATACGGAGGTAAATTAGACTTTATTGAATAACTCCGTGCCTACCGTGGTCCATTGTCTGCTCTGTTCACTGAACAGAGGATGCAGGGGGAGCCGCTGCGTGCGTTTCTGGACATCGAGGCGACGAGGAAGCGGACGGGGCACGAGGACATCTTCATCGGCTACCACGCCGGCGACGACGTGCAGGTGACCTACGCCGGCAAGCTCTTCCGGATCACCCACAACTACCACGTCGCCACCAAGAAGCGGGACGTAAGTCGAGCCCGCAAGTTAATGGCCTTGATGGCTTCATCCCAGCATGAGCGTGTACACTCTGATACCCGATATGATTGTGTATAGGACGTGCTGGTGTACTGGTCGTCGTCGCGGTGCTTCGGCCACCGGGACAAGATCGCGCGGGAGCTCTTCCGCCACGTGCCGGCGCACTCCTTCGGGCGGTGCGAGAACAACGTCGGCGGCGGGGACAGGGCGCTGGAGTTCTACCCGGACTGCGCCGCCGCCGCCGCCGGCGGCTCGCCGCCGCAGTGGTGGGACCACCTCCACTGCGCCATGTCGCACTACAAGTTCGTGCTGGCCATCGAGAACACCGTGGCCGAGAGCTACGCCACGGAGAAGCTCTACTACGCGCTGGAGGCCGGGTCGGTGCCCATCTACTTCGGCGCGCCCAACGTGCGGGACCTCGTGCCGCCCAACTCCGTCATCGACGGGTCCAGCTTCGCGTCGCTGCGGGAGCTGGCCGGGTACGTGAGGGAGGTGGCGGCCGACCCCGTGGCGTACGCGGAGTTCCACGCGTGGCGGCGGTGCGGCGTGCTGGGCGCCTACGGCCGGAACCG
Source organism: Raddia distichophylla (assembly GCA_005191435.1). Lineage (NCBI taxonomy): Eukaryota > Viridiplantae > Streptophyta > Magnoliopsida > Poales > Poaceae > Raddia > Raddia distichophylla. The sequence continues at coordinate 2,811,494 of SPJY01007910.1, read as the reverse complement.
GCTGGCCAGCCTCGACACGCTGCCGTGCCGGCTGTGCGAGCTCGCCGGCCGGATGGGCGGCCGGCACGCGCCCAATGCCACGGCCTCTTGATCGATCGGGCTTTGCGCGCCTGCGCGTACAACACACGCTCGTTGGAGGCACTGGACTGAACAGACGAATTGTGTTGCTCCTTGATATATCACGAAAAAATCAGATATGGGCAAAGTCGACCTTTCGAGAGACTATCTATAATTGTCCTTTTGAACTTTTAAGGCTAATCAGCACTTGAAAATCATATGTAGATTAATATCATTGTTTCATTGGATTTATAAATCTATAAATAGTACATAGCCGAGTGGCTCGCAGCCGCTCCCCCGGGCAGGCCACGTGGCTCGCCTGCCCAGCCGGCGCCGCCGCAGCCGTCGGATCGCGCAGCCCGAGCAGATCCAGCCCGTTGGTTTCGCTTTAACATATAAAAGGGTTTCCCCCACACGGCTTGCAGGCACGCGGCGGCTTCGGCCGATTGGTTAGCGCGGGCGACTCTCGCGTGGGAGACGCGGGTTTGATTCCCGCCGGCTCCTCCGTGCTGCGCTTTTTTCGCTTGCCGCGCAGCCGCTTTTTGCTGCGCTCGCGCGCGCACCATGGGTGTGTGTATGTGGCTAGTAAACTACAATGGCACCCAAGGTAAAAGATTGTATTTTTTGAACAAGGGCAGAAGAGCTGCCCAGTATATTGAAAAGAAGAGGAAGCAGCTACAGGATGGGGGGAGTTTACGGCCCCTCCCCCAGGGCCACACACACTCGTTACATTATTTCAAAGGGAGCTCCTGCGGCAGCCCAAAGCCGCAGGTCATCGGTTAAAGCGTTCATGAATATCGTAGCCGATCTTTCCTGCTGGCGGAAGATGCCGTTGTTCATCTCGAGCCACAGATGCCAAATGATTGCAGCTGAAGTTGAGCGCGAGGCTGTCGATTGGGTTCCTTGCATGATGTCCCACGCCTACCAAAGTTTGACCGAGTTTGCCTGACTCCATGTCGAAGGATCTAGAGCAGGGATGTTAAGGGAAACGGACAACCTCTGCCACGTCAGGTTGCTGAAACTGCACTGAAGGAAGAGGTGCTCTGGGGTTTCCAGGTTGCGTTTACACAGAGCGCAGAAGTAGTTGTTGGGCAGGTGACGTCGAAGCAGTGCGTCCGCTGTGAGAACCCTCTTTTGAAGCAGCGTCCAGAGAAAAAACTTGCACTTTGAGGGCGCCCAAACCTTCTAGACTTTTCGAAGGATCAGCCGTGGGATGCGACCGACGAACTGTAACAAGTAAGTCGATTTCACCGAGAAGTCACCATTTGCGGAGAAGCGCCAGTTGAGCTGGTCTTGACTGCTGGGGTCCAGCTGGAGCTGGGCAATTCTACCGAGCAGTGATAAAAGCTCGAGCACCAATTGCGGGCTGAAGTTACAACGCAGATCCAAAATCCAGTTGTTGTGTCCAAAACATTATGAATTTTATGATATGCAAGGATGCAGGGAGTTTGTGGGAGCAGTTCCGTTGCGCCCATCAATGGCCATAGGATTCCCATCTGAGGGCTATTAGCTCAGGCTTGCCCATTTATTTTTTATTCTATTTTTAATTATGAAATACAAAATACCATGTTTGCTTTAGTTTAGATTGAATCTAATTATTACATTTTTATATTTTATATTTTTAATTTATTCATTACAAAGGTTTTGAAATAAAATTACAAAGGTTATGAAATAAAATGTTAATGTTAATATTATAATACATTTAGAATTAGATTGATGGTCCTGCATATTTCCTACTAGGATAAAGTTTATATGTTTGTTGGAATATTTGAAAAGAAAGGGCAGGAGGACTCTTGAATCTACGTATAGCATTGTGCGTTTGTGCCTTGAGTCGGCTAATTAAGCACGACTTAGTGTTTCGAGGCCGATAACTATGGGTAAACTTGGTGTTTCTTTTTGGAAGGTCCTTAGATAAGTGCCAGTTTTTCTTTAGTTCTGTGTTCCCCCTTTGTGCTGAGGCCGGAGGGTTTCATTGTTTTACCCCCTCGAATTTCGTATCCAATTATTTTCCTTCTTATAAATAAATAGGCAGTACACCTATCAGTTCTTCAAGAAAAAGATTAGAGAGTTAAAAAGGCACCAGTCAACTAGGATTGTTGTCTAAACATGATTCCTAATGTTCCTTTAGTGTCACGGTCCGATTTTTGCCAACATACTGCATTGTGTATTCTCCAAGAGGCACCACCTGTACCAAGATGAGATGATCGTCCAAAACTAAGTACCCTGTGCAAATATGTCTTAAGAGCATCCTCAATCAACCTTCTATAGAGAGATATATAGAGGTTTTGTTGAGAATGCTCTAAGTGTTTCCCTATGAACTATATCTGCCTTCTTGCTTGCCGATGTACCATCAAAGCTTGTCGTTGTGGTATCGGGCCACCGTCTCTTGCCAGCATTGCCTCGATGAGCATAATTTCTCGTTTGGTGAAATCGAGCGTCCAATCTTGATTCAGGCTCCAATGAGGGGATTAGAGGAGAACTTCAAAAACATTACCACATAGGGCACAACACAGCTACAAAAACGTCTAGCATACAACAATTAGTTCTTTTAATTTCCTTTATACCCTCTTTTGGGTTCACAACACAGCTCACGGGTTTTGGACCCTAGATAGGGCACGATACAAAGCGATCACATTCATCCAACCCACATCCGGCCTTATCTATATTTTCATTATGCGTCCGCCGTTGACACGTTGCGGCGACAACGTATGGTTCATACGTTTTCATCTTCGCCATAGAGATTGTCGCTATGAAATGCAATGTGTCACAAGCAACCGTGTGAATGGCATTAGACGTAAGATTACACTATATTTTAGTTGCGCCTACACTAATCATGTTTTAAAGAGGTTAGATCAAATAAGATGAGATTGCTATTTTTTATTTTTTATCTACTTATATTTTTTATCTACTTATACCGCACTTCATTCGGAGCCTTCTCAGCGTGGCCACGTCGCCCGAAAAACATCGGCCGTCGGATCGCGCCACGTGTCTCCCAGCTCAGCCGCCCGATTCGATCCCTCCCGGGGGGGCTGGTTTGCATAAAACACCCTATAGTTTGCGGATTTCGGTTTACATCCTCATCTGTTCGCGCCTGGGTCCCTCGGTGGTTCTCCCGCGCCTCGGCAAACTTTCGCTGACCCCCCAACGTTTCGCGGCCCTCACAGCGCTACCCTTTTGGTCTTTCTAAGTACACCGATGGTTCGGGGGAAATTACCCGCCATGCCACTCCCATGCCCTACCGACACCGCCCGAACCCTAGCCCAGTTCACACCACCGCACCCTCGCTCCCCCCTCCCCGCATAGCTCCCTCTTCCTCTTCTCGCGAGCTTCGTCTCCTACATCTTGCTGCTACTTCTTCTACTACTTCTTCGCGCCCGCCGCCCATCCTCCCACCGGTGACCGCCCTAGCTCCCGTGCCTCTCGCTCTCCCCCTTCCTCCGCGCCGTCTCCGTCTCCTCCTCTAACACCGCCGCAGCTCCTCCTTGGCCCACGCCGTCGTCGCCTCCTCCTCTACCGCCACCGCTCCTTAGCTCGCGCTGGCGCCTCTTCCTCTCTCCCGGCTCGGGAACTAAGGGCCAGCCAATACTTCCCTGTTCTCCTCACGCACGCCACAACCGCATCGGTTCCTGGTGGCAGGAAAACAAACTGGTTGCTGCCTTGGCGCTGAGGCACGCGGCGGGCCGGCGGCCAACCTCGGGCTCTCCCCAAATCCGGCTGGTGAGATCCTTAGTCTGATATTCCGGTCCATTAGGGTTCCTAAGCATTTGATTGATTTATGTGTGAATCGAGGCTCGAATTGAAGTTATGCGCTCAGATCTGAATGAGTTGAGTCCAGATCGATCCTCATTCAAAGTTTGACGGTAAGGATTTCAATGTGCTGCATCAAATTTTATGGTTTTTTTGCATCCGAATCGAGCCCAATTCAAAATTTGTGGCTCAGATTTGGGGATTTTCTATACACAGGATGGCAGTGCCCTCCATGCTATTGTCCAAAGGAACCTGAGCTTGCATCGTACTCTCACAAGTATTATGCTCATGAGAAGGTAAGACTGTCGGTGTCTGGGAAACGCGCTCCTAAAGAGCAGCGGGTCCACGTACCGGCAGACGAATTTGTAGTTGGAGTGAGGCCCAACGACAACCCTTCTCAGCAGCCCGGGGGGCGGCCGAGCCTGCGGGGGCTCAGGCCGCGCGGTCTTCCCGAACTAAGCCTGGTGCGACTTGGCGATCAGGGTACAGATCTGTCATACGGTGAAGGAAGAGAGAAAAGGGGGGAGAAGAAGGAAGGAAACAACACAAACCGTGAAGACACAAACGATTTACCCTGGTTCGAGCCCCTACTGCCGGGTAATAGCTCTACTCCAGCCTTGTCGATTATATGGTGGAAAGCAGTACAAGAGGTGCCGAGACCGGGCTCGAAGGCGCCGATCCCGAGCTTACAAGGGTGGTGACCAAGAACTATGGCTACTGCTAAGGAAGCTTCGGACACGTGTGTTGCTTAGGTGAATGCGCGATTGCCTCTCCTCGATAACGTCCGGGGATCTCCCTTTTATAGGCGCGGCGGGTCGCCCGGGGCTGATCCGGTGGGCCCCGCGCTGGTCTTCGCTTTAGCGGCGGTATCCTTGTCTCGTTCCGGGGCTCTATCTGGTCCGGAGCCTGCAGGGAGAAGCTGTTCAGGTTAGAACAGGACACGTGTTTGTCTTAACATGCTAATACGGGGAGGAATCTCTCTTTAGGGAGAAATAACTTTCCCTTTATCCCCAATATAGCATTGACTGGGCCGAGCCAGCCTCGCGTCACCCGTTGGGGGCGTCGCGTAGCATAACAACCATTCGCCGCCTGCCAAAGGAGGCAAACGACGCACCGGGCTGCCCGCGCGTCTCTCCTTGGGCTGCGGGTTCCCAGGGAGATACGGTTCTTCCCGGTCAAGGCCGGGGGAAAAGATGGTGGGACACGACAGCTGTCGCCACTTGCCTACGGACAAACAGACTATCCGCGGGACCTTCTCCCTGGCTAAGGATAGCCCGGGAGGCGCGCCACGCTCCTGGTAGGGACCCAGGGAGACGCGGTCGACCTGGTCAAGCCCAGGGGAAGACCCTGGCGGGCTAGACGCTTCCTTTAGTACGGCCAGGGGCGGCCTTTTGGATCTTCTGTATGTGCGGTGGGCCGGTACGGAATCGGTCCAAGGCCCATCTCACGGTGGGCCGCTTATCAATCACCAACAGCCAGCTCCCGAGCCTCGAGCGGGTCGCGTGGCGAGCCGGTCCGAGGTTTAGAGAAAATTTCAATCACGCGCCGCGCGGGAAGGTTCGGCTCGGGTTTTTTGGGAGCCGCGGGAGCCACAGTCTGAGCATTGAATCTGATTTGACGGAAAACTGGTCAGAATTCCACACCATGCATCACAATGTAGGCAATTACTGTCAGTAAATTAAGGACATAAAACTATCAAAGCAGTGTAGCCTCATAGATTAGCCAATGGGATGCAAGACAAATGACATTCAGAAACCAAAATTGATATCAGGATGTACAAGGATTAAGACCCAAAATTAATAAATGTGTAGTGCCTTGAAAAGGCAGAGGAATTCGAGTGATTAAAAATATCCTTTTCCCTCATATTTTGATTTGTGTAACCATTAAGATAATGTTTCGTTCCTAGGTTGGTCTCTACAAAGTGAGAGGGGCAAGATTCAGTATAACCAATTCCAGCACCCTTTGAATCTTCACTGAAGGTATTTTTCATGACTGCATTATAATCTATAACTGAAGACTTGCATTTTCTGTCCGTTGTTGGTTGGGCAATAGTCAAAAGATTTTTTCCCAGTATTCTTTGCATGGCATGGACCTGCATCAGCAATCCTCAAGGCATCTTATTCGGTCATGCAAGTTGATGGATTTTTATGTTGTGGGGTCAGCGACACCCTATTTTCTATATGTACATATTATATCCAGATTGCACATTTTCTTTTTCCGAGTCAATTGTATTGCTAAATTGATTTGCATGCCTAATACATAATTTTCATCTGGCTAGGTTTTGCAAGGTCCTTTTATGAAGAGTTTGTCATAGATTTATGTTACTAGGCGGATGACATTCTATTCTTTCTAACTTCCATATGGAATCTTTCATGTCATTGTACAGTATATGTTTTAGTCTATTCAATACCAAACACGTATTTTTTTCCTTGGTTATTCCTGATCTTTGATGATTACCGGTTTTTCCGTGTACGTTGCAGATGGCTCTACTTGGGTTGCAGATGGCTCTACTTAGTGTTGTTCTAGACATTGGGTTATTGTGGTCGGATGATTGATGCCCTTTTTGGCCCGTGACATGTAAAACATTGAATTCTATATTTTACCTTTCTTGCTCCATCATTGTGCTTCTCTTCATTTGAATGTGTTGTGGTTACTGTTTTTTAATACGGTACCTGCTTGCTTGATTATCCGTACATACACATGTTCTTTTTGACATGGGACAATGCTCACGGCAAATATTGAGAGTTATCTATTGGTTTGCGTACATGAAAGGCCAATAGTTCATTCTATGTATGGATAGCCTGAAATATTACGTGGCTTGATTTCTTATACATGATCAGTTTCTCTTTCCTATTGCTGCTTTTTTTAGTTGTTTTCCTTCATTATTTTTTTACATCTTCTTTATAAACACGCCTAGATATGAGCGAGCACACGGGGCTTCGCCCACGCGCGAAGCGCGTGAGCTCCGCTAGTACCATATTATTTCTGCGCGGTGCATGGTGGAGACTGGGATGAGAAGAACGCAACGCGCACGCGCGCATTCATTTCTGCATGCAATACCAAGAAGAAAAGGCGGAGTAAAATGCGGCCTCGACAACGTTGATCGGCACGCTCATCAATTGTGGATTCCTTTCTTTTGCCAATACGCGTATCATATTTGGATGGAGGATAAAACAAACACTGCTTCCCACTGTAACACCTTTTAGGCTGTCTTCAACCCGAAAATACAAAACAAATTCTTTCCTATATGCTCCAACAACATTCCCTGTTTTGTTCTCTAAAATAGAGAATTTCTCTTTATTCCCTTATATGTAAGGGATTCTCTCTCCTTCCCCTATACAATTCTCCATATAGGGAACGCTATTAGAGATGAGAGAAATATAAGAAGATAATCTTTTTAAAAGATACCTGTATATGAGGATATAGGGGACCAAATTTAGGGATTACTGTTGGAGTCAGCCTGAACCTTTTATAAGGGAATAATAACAAGGTTACGGGTAACACTGTATCGACAGCTAATATGTCTATGAGGTATTTTGACTCAATGGGAAGCAGGCCATGGAGAAAGAGAGGAATCAATCGTCCAACGCTATGTTAACAAATACGTGAAAGGTTTGATTATTCCATTTGGGAGTCTCATATATCTTACATTGACTCGACCAGATATAGCCTACTCAGTTGGCGTAGTGAATCGATACTTGAGCAATCCAAAGAAGCCTCATCTTGATGCAGTCAAGCATATCATCAGGTACGTCAAAGGTGTTGGGACTTTTGACCGTTTAGCTAACCATTGCCATACAGAGTTTTATAAGGTAATTAACCGCACTAATCACGGTCATTATCACCCGCCTTAATTATGGTCATTAACGCCCTTAATCACGGTCATTTATGCCCCCTAATCAAGCGCCCTGGTCGGGGGCGCACAACCAACTCATGGTTGTGGCCCCTCTCACCCAGTGTCACATTAAAAAGGGAGTCCCGACACCTCACTGTAGCTAACGCTATGTGAGTCACCTCGTTGCCCGATACTCCTATTCTCTAGCCGATCTAAGATTGGCATTGAAGTGTGGGAAGGCTGCCGCCAAAACAAGGTCTGCATCGACGAGGAACTCTCTCTGCGTCCCCTTTGATTTTTTGCACTGAGACTTCTCCAAGTAGGCAATCTACAAGATCATCTACCGATGGCATGTTCCTATGGTCAGTAACCTATTGATCTATGTAATTAGTATTAGGTGTTCATGTTTAGACTAAGGAGATCTTGTTTAGATTAATCTGGTGATGTTTAAGCCTAAGGTTAAAACTAACAAAAGGCACCATCAGCTTTGGTATTTTAAATAAGAAAACAAAAGATTGTCGGGTAATCGGATACTGTGACGCCAACTAAGCTGGAGATTGTGGGACTCGACGATCAACCATGGGATACTCTTTCAGTCTTGGATCAGGAGCTATCTCATGGTGCAGTAAGAGACAACCAACTGTGGCACTATCCAGCACTGAAGCAGAGTATCGTTCAGCGGCAACAGTAGCACAAGAATGCACCTGGCTTAAACAGCTGATGGAGGATCTTCACCAGCCAATAGAATACCAAGTAAGGATTTTCTATGATAATATATCTTCCATTAGACTTGTAGAAAATCTAGTATTTCATAAAAGGACCAAGCACATAGAAGTTCACTACCACTACATTAGAGAAAAAGTCCTTGGAAGACAAATAGAGATGGTGCCAGCAAAGACGGATGAACAGATTGTTGACATCCTTACGAAAAGTCTCAATAAAACAAAATTTGAGAAGTTCAAAGAGGCACTCGGCATGATCGGCAAGACTACACTAGATAGAAGTTTGCCTTGAGGGGGAGTGTTCAATAAAAGCAAGGCAACTTCTAGAATATTCTACAAGAATCATGATATATGAAGATTTCTTGTCATTATAAAATTAGAATAATCTAGAAACTTTAGTATGGTAAAGTCAAGTATCATGAAGGTTCTAGGTCTAGATATTTCTAGCAAGGCATGGCTAAGATCTTGCCAAGTGTCATCCATCCAACGGCTTTGTATGTTTTTATATAAGGAGGGTGTCACCCCTTGCCATGTCATTCATTCAAAGGGCATGGTGGCAAGAACATGATGGTAGTAGTGCTAGTTGAGAGAAAGGGTGAGTGCTAAAATAGGTAGTAGTGCTAGTTGAGAGAAAGGGTGAGTGCTAGAATAGTCACTCTTGTAATTTTTTTTAAAGCAAAGTGCAATAAACCATGCAAAGACGAACATCTTTAAATTTTTTTCGCACTCCTCTCTTTTTTGTCGTCTGTGTTAAAAAAAGGGCGAAGTACTAGTTCATTATGTGCTAATATTTTCTTTTTCCAAAATGCTATGAGAAAAAATTTAGCAACTCAATTTTGTAAGATTTGTTTGTCTTTCATTATTAAGCATCGAATTTGGCATGAACTGTTATAATTTGTAAAATATGTGTCTGTTGATCTAAAAAGATGCTCTTTATGAACTAATTTTTAAATGATAATTAAAAATATGTGCCTGTTAGTCTAAAGATCACGATTGGGTTCAGTGGGCGGCTGATACATTTGGCTTCAAAATGTAATGGCCCCAAAACCGCCAACTTTCCTGACCGATTCGAGAATGCTCAAACCAGCTTGAGGTCAAGATTATGCCTTTTGGATTTGGGTCAGTTCTGTGGCCATTTGAAAAAAGAATCTCACTAAAGGGGGACACATGAGTTTCAGGTGCTGTGTTTGCAGTGGAAATATAGAGAAACATCTTGCTTAAAAATGAAATGGCCCTAAAACTGTCAATTTTTTTGGCCGATTCAAGGAGGCCCAAACCAACATAGCTGTAAGAAAGCACAAGTTCAACTTGGAAAGGAAAAATAGATCAACAAGGAAAAATGCCCCCCTCTGGAAGTGCTGATATCAGACCAGTGACAACTTCAAAAAAGTTAATAGAAAGCTATGAATATGCAAAATTAGTCCCTGAGATCGTTACTTGTCACATATGACATGATAAATTTGTGACAATGGGTGATGTGGATAATTTTTGTAAAGTGTGACATCACTCGTGCTCACTACAAAAGTCCTTTATTACTTAGCATATATTTTATTTAATGGACAGGATCCCTCCCTACAAACATAATGTGGAGAGTAATTACATCATTGTTATCTCTTGGTGCATCTAATTGCAAATGTCATCTAATCCAAGGGCTACGATAAGGTGGTATCTCTCAATTTTTTTGGTAGCTCACAATATCTACACTTCAAGGGAAAATTTTGTTTCATGGCACACAATTCGTGAGACGATTTTCATTATACATGAAGTTCGCAAAAAATTCTGAGAGATACATTGCAAAATTTTTGATTTCATGACATCTTCATCATTTCTTAGCATTCTCCCTAATCTTCTTTTTCTTTTATTGATTTCCCAATTGAAATGATGGGAATGCCCTGTGTCGGTGTCAGGAAAACGCGCCCCTGAAGGGCAGAGGGTCCACGGACCGGCAGACGAATTTTTAGTTGGTGTGAGGCCCAACGACCATCCTTCTCAGCAGCCCGGGGCGGCGGCCGAGCCTGCGGCGGCTCAGGCCACGCGGTCTTCCCGGACTAGGCCTGGTACGATTTGGCGATCCGGGTACGGATCCTTCTTACGGTGAGGAAGAGGGAGAGAAAGCGATACAAACCGTGAAGACACAAGCGATTTACCCTGGTTCGAGCCCCCACTGCCGGGTAATAGCTCTACTCCAGCCTTGTTGATTATACGGTGGAAAACAGTACAAGGGGTGCCGAGGCCGGGCTTGAAGGCACCGATCCCGAGCTTATAGGGGAGTTTCGGACACTCTAGTGGCTAAGGACTAGGGCTACTACTAAGGAAGCTTCGGATGCGTGTTGCTTGGGTGGATTGTTAACACCTGAATCGCTTGGAACTGCCTGGCCCCGACTGGATCGGGGGCCTTCCCTTTTATAGGCGCGGTGGGTCGCCCGGAGCTGATGCGGCGGGCCCCGCGCCTATCTCTACTTTAGTGGCGGTGTTCTTGTCTCATTGCGGGGCTCTGTCTGACCCGGAGCCTGCAGGGAGAAGCTGGTCAGGTTAGTACTGGACATGTGTTTGTCTGGGAGCGCCTATACGAGGGAGAAGCATGCTTTAGGGAGAAAAGCACTTTCCTTTTATCCCTAATATAGCATTGACTTGACCGGGCCAGCCTCGCGCCGCCCGTTGGGGGCGTCGCTTAGCGTACCAACCGTCGCCATCTGCCAAAGGAGGCAAACGACAAACTGGGCTGCCCGCGTGCTTCTGCCTGGGCTGCGGGCTCCCGGGGAGACACAGTTCCCCCCGGTAAAGGCCGGGGAAAGTGTGGTGGAACATGACAGTTGTCGCCACCTGTCCACGGGCAGGCGGACTATCCGCGGGACCCTTTCCCGGGCTAAGGATAGCCCGGGAGGTGCGTGATGCCGCTGGGGGCGTGGTTTTAACCTGGTCATGCCCGGGGAAGACCCTGGCGGGCTAGATGCTTCCTTTAGTACGGCCGAGGGCGGCCTTTTGGACCCTCTGTACGCGCGGTGGGCTGGTACGGAATCGGCCCAAGGCCCATCTTGGGATGGGCCGCTTATCAATCACCAACAGCCAGCCCCCGAGCCTCGAGCGGATCGCATGGCGAGCCGGTCTGAGGTTTAGAGAAAATCACCTCCTACGCGCTGCGCGGGAAGATTCGGCTGGGGCTTTCTGGAGCCGCGGGAGCCAAAGCCTGAGCATTGAATTCGATTTGACGGAAAGGTGGGGCGGTTACGCTCCTCCTGGGCACAACTCCTACGGTCTCTGCTTTGACCGTTGGCTTCCTTGATAAGGCAGCGTTCCTCAGGGGGAACTCCTACTATAGAATCATCCCCTTTGCCTTTGCCTTCGTCTCTCCATCTTGCTTCCTGCCTTCTCGCTTCCCGCCGCCATGGTGTTCATCGGAGATAGCGCTCTTGCGAGGGAGAGGATGGTGGAGTTAGAGAGAGACAGCTTCGTGAAGCCGGGCTCTTGGAGGCTCCCTGGTGCGGACCGGGAGCCACAGCCCAAGCCCGACGAGTTGGTGTGCTTCGAGAACTCTGCCATCTGCGGGTTCCGCGCGCCGGAGTCGCAGTTCATAGCAGATTTCTTCGCTTTTACGGAGCTGCGGCCGAAGAACCTGTCCCCGCAGTCCTATGCTCATTTGTCCATCGACGCGCACTTGTGCGAGGCGCACTGCGGGGTGCGGCCCATGGTGAACCTCCTCCAGCACTACTTCGAGCTGAAGCCCGTCGGCCACCGCGTGGGCAACGGCGGGGTCTTCTACCTAACCGCGCGCTGGGCGCGGGGGAGCCAATCGTACCCTGAGTACGAGGTAAGGACGAAGGTCGACCGGCGGTGGTTCTACCTGAACTGCGGGGGCTAAAACTTGGAGTACTCTTCGGCCGCGCCGGACACTCCGATCTTCGCGCGCAGCGAGACCCTGCCGGAGGATCAAGTGACGTCATACGAGATCGAGAAGCTCGCCAAGAAAGGTTTGACTGGCTACGACGTTGTCAACACTTCGTCCAGCACCGGATCAGCCCGCTGGGGCGCCGCGAGCGGTGCGTCAGCGAGATGGGCGGCTGGGAGGATCCGGACCGGGATTTCCATCGAGGTAAGCGATTGCCGCGCCGTTATGTTTGATTCTAGGCCGGCGCACGTTTTGATCGTCTTCGATGTCTTGCAGGACCCCCGGCCGGCGACGCTGCGAGGATCGCAGGCATGCTGCTGCCCATAGACAAGAATCCCCACCCCAAGAGACTGGTGAGGGATAAACTGTCCGCGGTGCGTACCTGTAAGGTGTTTGATTTTATTCCTAGACGCGCGCGCCCTGGAGGCCTTGACGGATTGTGCCGACTGTTTGCAGCGAACGTGGACGGTGGCCAGGGAGGCCATGGGCTCCGCTGGGGAGCCCTTGGCCGTGCAACCACAGGCGGTGTGCTCGCTGCCAGGGAGGTCGGCGGCGGCGTCCGGCTGGGCGTTCGCCCTGTCGTTGATGTCGGGTGAGGGGAGCCCGGTGCTGTCATCGACCGCGGCGGCCACGGCGCAGGCAGGCGGGGAGGCACATGAGAGAAAACACGTGGTGCCGGCGCAGGTGAGTCCTTTCCTTTCGATGTAGGTCGAGTCTTGGGCATTCAGCGGCCCTCAAGCTCTGTTCTTTGCGCGCTTCCAGGGCGCGGCCCTTCGGAGAAGAGGAGGACGTACCGGCCTGCTCAGGGCAGCGACGACGACGAGGACATCGCGCCAGCGGCGGGTCCATTGCCGGTAGCGACGCCGTGGTGGAGGCCCTCGAAGAAGGTCCCCGCAGGACGGAAGAAAGCGCCCGTGCCCACCACAAGCCGCATCGGCGGGCTGGAAACAGAGCTTTTTCTGCGTCCTACATCGGGGGTGTACGAGGACACAGAGCTTGAACCAGCGCGTAAGTTTCCCGCGCTGCTCGTTACCACTTTCTGTGTCTGAAAGTTATGCGTGTTTTCGATTGCAGGGCGTAGCGCTGAGGTGGCAGTTGAGGTGCTGCCTCCCTCTGCCGTAGCTAAGGCGGCCGAGAACAAACCGGTCGAGCCCGAAGGAGGGATACCCTTGTTGCAGCGGCTGGAGGCCGCGGACTGATGAGGCCAACAGAGGCGCGGGGCAAGAGTCAGCCTGTCGACGGAGGGTCATCGACTTGCCTACCAATGGCGGTGCTGGACGCATATGACGAAGTTGCGGAGACGGTGCAAGTTGACGTCAGCGCGGATTCCCTGTGGGTCATGCCTCTGCGCGTCAAAGGGCGCACGGCGCACAGATGGTGGCCGATCGATTGCCGGTGGGTCACCGACTATTTCAAGACTCCGATCGGGAAAGCGCCCGCGGCGCCTGACCGGCGCATGCTACTAGCTGGTTGGGTCTGGCCAGTGCACGTGCTCGTGTCGTCAGGCTGGCTAAGTGTCTCGATTCCCAGCGTGGCCCCATTGGCGTCCGCGGGCTGGATCTCTACTACCCTAAAATGGGTAGTGCAACAGGACTCCACCAGGGCTCAGGGCGCCGCCGGGAAAGGTTGGCCGCCCATAAAGATCTATCCCACTCCCGGCCGGGCTAGAGGGGGAGACCGAGCTCACGGCCGCCAAGCTGAGGGCAGACGAGCTGGAAACCATGCTGGCGCACGTCCGGGCTGAGCTCGGCAAGGCCAGATTGGCCGTGGAGCAAGCGACAGCGACGAAGGCCGAGCTCGCGGCCAAGGTGGAGGATACTGAGAGGCGGGCGGCCACAGCTGGACCGACTGCGCCGCTTTCGGCAGCACCACCAGTGCGGTCCGTGGCGGCGACGTCACGTTCCGCGCCGTTCGAGGAGAGCAGCCAGGAGTCAGTGGGCTGTCCACCCTTGCCGTTCCATGAGGGGCACGTCCCCGAGTTCGATCGAACCGTGCGCAGCGCCGTTGAAGAGAGGGTGAAGAGCATGCTCGCTCTCAACAAGAAGTTAACATCCTTGAATCTGTATGTTGTGCTTAGTCGTTGACCTTCCTGTGACTCAATTTGTTTTCCCCTGTTTCAGTTCTACGCCCTTATCGCTGGCACGCCCTCGCTGATGGAGGCAGCGAGTGGGCGGTCAGACGACGATGCGGCGAAGATCGAACGCCTCTCCGCCGAGCTCGCGCAAGCCCAGGCTCAGATAGAGTGCGCGAACGGACTAGCCACTGAGAGCGAGGTTCGCGGGACCGCCCGCGTCGCCGAGCTAGAGGCCATGCTCCAGTTAGCGCAGGAGAAGGAACAGGAGGCCGTAGCGAGGCTTGCCCAGGCCCAGGGGACGGAGAAGGTCGCGGCAAGTCAAGCCCAGGCAGCCCGTGAAGAGGCAGACAGGGCCCGGACTGCCTTTGATGAAGAGCGCAGGCGCAGGGAGGCGGCCTCCAAGGAGCTGGAGGCCACTCTGTCCGAGCGCAACTCCACTATCCGTGTGCTCGAGGAAGCCCGTGACAAGCTTGCGGTGGAGGTGGCTGCGCTTCGGGAGGCCGGGACGAAATCCAAGGCCGAGACGGAATCCCTGAGGAAACCGGAGCAAGAGCTAGTCGAAGCCCGGGCTAAACTGCGCCAGGAACAAAACGCGATGGACTCACAAGCCATAGAATTGCTTCAGGCGCGGAAGCGGATCCGCGACCTAGAAACCGAGCTGAAAAAGCTTCAGCTGCAGCGCGGGTCGTAGTTTGACCCGGGCTACTTTGTTCCGGGCTCCGTGCCATAAACATTTTTGTTTTATCGCTCGCTTAACGGATAAGCATCGCGTATTGTGTGGTGGACGAAGGGGAGGTACCGCCTGAGGCCGCGGCGCAGATCACCGCTGATGCCGCCTACCCCGCCGCGCTGGCGGCGAAAGAGGAGGCTCCGCCGGAGCCCGTGGTGGAGGAGGCCGAGGCGGCAGCGGAGGCTCCCGTGGTGGTGTCGTGGGTGCTCATGGGCGACAGCGTCCGCCACTGGCGGAGGCGGCACCCGAGCGCGCCGGGACCGTAGGTGCTTGCGCCGGACCCGTTGACACCATCGTCGTCATCGTCGTCGCCGTCGGGGGAGTCCGCTGCTCCGCCGGCTCGTCGTCGGCGCCGCTGTTAGGAGCAGCGGAGTAGATTTAGGATTTGGGCGCTGCTGTAGCCGTAGTGGCGCGGCGCCTTCTTTTGCGGTAGTCCAGGACGCTGGGTCCCCCTTTTGCTTGTAGAATCTTTGCCTTTGTAAGTTCTTCTTTGTGAAATGCAACCTCTTTAATGAATCCGTCTCGTCATGCTCGTTCGTTCCCCTTGCCTGTGCGAATCTTAATTGCAAATGGTAGGAGAGCTAGATGAACAGTAATGAAGCTCTGAGGCTAACTTAAGAAATTTAAGCAAAACAGGTTGCTTTGGAAAAATTGTTTTTGGTGCGCCTAATCATCCAGCCCCCGGGCTGTGGCCAAGTTCAAGTGCGATATTGGAGTTGGGCGCGGTATAAAGACTAGAGTGACCTAGAAAAAATTCGCGCGACCTCCCAGCCCCCGAGCTTCGTTAGGCCACGCAGCGGTGCGGGCTTGGCGAAGTTAAGGACTTAGAATAAATTCGCGCAAATCCCCAGCCCCCGAGCTTCGTTAGGCCGCGTAGCGATGCGGGCTTGGCGAAGTTAAGGACTTAGGAAAAATCTGGACGCAAAATCTCTCAGCCCCCGAGCGCTGCGAGGCTCAAGTTAGCCTTTCAAACAAACCCGGCGTGGAATTCCACACTGCGCGGAGCCTTACTAGGGTGCGAGATGTCGGCTTATCCCGTCGTAGAAGTGCTCCTAAGTGCTTTATCCTTAGCCGTCGGATTTTGGCCACGGGCTTGCTTGAGACGGTCATGACTGAGCCCGGCGTGACTCGTAATGGGGGAAAGTTTTTTTTTGAATTGAATTGAACTGAAATGAAGGAAACTTACAACCTGATTAAGCGTAGAAGCGTCGTAGAAGGGAAATGTTCCATGAGCTAGGGAGCTCGTTCCCATCCTTGTCAGCAAAGTGTACCGAGCCCGTGCGGGCTGCGGACACTACTTTGTACGGTCCCTCCCACTTGGGGCTGAGCTTGTTGGAGCCCGCGAGGTTGTGAATGTGACGTAGAACCAGGTCTCCTACTTGCAGGGTCCTTGTATGTATGTTTCGTGCCGCGTAGCGACGCAGGGTCTGCTAGTAGGCTGCAGCCCGGAGTAGGGATTGCTCACGGCGCGCCTCAAGTAGATTGAGGTCAAGCTGCCGCTCCTCGTCGTTGACCACGAAGCTGGCGAAGTCAACGCGATCGGATCCTAGTCTCATTTCCGTTGGGAGGACGGCCTCCGAGGCATAGACGAGTCGGAAAGTAGTTTCTCCTGTAACCTGGCTGGATGTTGTCCGGACTGCCCAGAGGACTGACGGTAGCTCGTCGATCCAACCTTGTTGTTTAGCCTTGAGGGCGTCGTAGACTCTCTTTTTGATGCCTTGGACTAGCTGTGCGTTAGCTCGCTCAGCCGCTCCGTTACTCTGTGGGTGGGCCACAGAGGCAAGGGCGAGCTTCGTGCCAATTTCCTCGCAGTAATCATTGAACTCCCAGCTCGTGAATTAGGTGCCGTTATCAGGGATGATTCTGCTGGCCACTCCGAATCTTGCAACGATGCTTCGGAAGAAACGTACTGTCGACGGTTGGGATATTGACCCAAGTCAACTAAGGTTCTTGATGAATGAGATAGGAGACACGCCGAACAAGACGAACAACAACAAACAGGGAGACGGGGGTTTTTATCCTGGTTCAGGCCTCTCAGGAGAGATAATAGCCCTACGTCCAACCTTTCTTATATATCAAAGGTGATTACAAGAGGTAGCTCGACGAGACGAACAAGTCTCGGCGAGATTATGAAGTATGCGAAGCTCTAAGATGCGAAAGCTCTTGGCTAGGGTTAGATGCCTAAAACTCGTGCCCTCTACACGCCGTAGGGGCTGGTTTATATAGTGTTGATGAACCGACCTACCGAAGGATAATCGGGCCGGGCTAACTACGAGATCGTAACGAACTCGTACCATGCCAAATACGTCCCACGGCAGATAAGGTATACTCCGATTATTGGGGATCACGACTCCTAATCCAATCCGAGAAACCAACGTCCGGGTCTTCACGTAGCCGTGCAGAACTCTTGTTCGAGACGGACTCAAACACGATTTCTTGGCCGTTACGCACCATGCCAGCCAAGAAGCTGTTCGGCAGGATGCATATGGGCCAGATAGAACCTTCCAGGGAGCTGGGTCCTGATAGGCTGTTCGATTGGGCTGTCAGGGAGTGGGCCATGGCAATGGGCCGTAATTCTATCCCCGACAGCTAGTCCCCGAGACTCAAGTGGAATATCTCACCAGAGTGGGGTCTTCCTCTTGAGACTCAAAGTCAAGAAGAGGGAAATTTTCTTGCTACAAAGACGTGTAACAATCGACCGAGCAGGGTTTGGTTCAACCGAACAAGACCTGTTCGGGACCGAACACACCCGCTCAGTGCCGACCAACTCTGTTGCATCGAACAGGGAATCACATCTGCCCGAGCAGAGCACTCAGCCTTCAGTGCAGACACTGGAAAAAATAGCCGTTGGCAGATCCCAACGGTAACTTCCTATCGCTACGCAGTAAAAACAGGCGACCGTTTTACCTAGCCGTTGCGGTAAAAACTAGCCGTTTGTGACAAACCGTTGCAGAGCTGCTCGAATGGGACTATAAAAGCACCCAAGCCGCCCGCGGCTAGCCACTTCTGCTCCCGCGCCTTTCCTTCCCTAAGCCCTGATTCCAACCGCGCTCAGCACCAAGCACCCATACTCCACCACCAACCCTGCTCGTCCAACCCTGGGAATCGCTATGGCCAAGTTCTCTAGCACTAGCTTGACCGAAGAGGACCTGAAGGTCTGGGAGGAGGAGGGCCACATCGACGCCGGTAGCTGGAGGCTGTCCGGGGAGGAGGAAACTCCGGAGCCGCTGGAGGGAGAGTTCGTCAGCTTCGAACAGTTCGCGCTGTTCGGGTTGAGGTCTCCTAAAAGCGAATTCGTCGAGGCGTTCTTGAACATCAGCGGATTGGAGGTGGCGAACCTCAATCCGAATTCGATCCTCCAGATGGTTGTCTTCGCACACCTGTGCGAGGGCTATCTGGGCATTGATCCGCTGGTGGGGCTGTTCCTCCATTACTATACGGTAACGAGGAGCAGCTCCGCCGCTTCGGCGCTTGGGTGCTACTACCTCAAGCTCCGGGCTACTGCCGACGACGCGCCGTACCCTCGCCCACCGCTGCTCGACTCGATGGGCGCGTGGTGGGTGAGGTGGTTCTACAGCAAGCGAAGCGACGACAGCAAGCTCTTCTTCACCGGAAAGGCGCCGGCGAAGGGAACGCCAATGCCTCGGCCGGACATGTCCGCCGAGGACTGGTACCTGACGAGGAAGATTGCCTCCCTCGTGAGCCTCGGGCTCACGGGCAGGGAGATCATCCGGGACTACACAGCGAACAGGATCTGTCCGCTGCGGAGAATGCCCTATCCTTCCTATAAGATAGAGGGATGGGAAGACATCTTAAGGGAGAGCACGAGTAAGCGCCTTTAAGACTCAACCTTTCTTTGATGATTTCATCCGAACAGGAATTAACAATCCCTTCTGCTCGGGCAGAGAAACCAACCGACGCATGGGTGACCGAACGGGTCGACGCCATGCTGAAGGCAGCCAAGAAGAACGGCGAGGTCATCGGTGAGGTGGCCTACACTTGTCCGTGGAATGTGCTCATCCGCACAGGCGAGGTAAGTTGCTCGAACCCTCGTCCGTGTCACTGGATTTGCACCGTTGTAAAAGCTAATATTCACTTCTCAAACACGCAGGAGGACCAGCTGATCCTCGGAGGGATCGTGGAGGAGTTCTCTGGGTCGGAGAAGGAGAGAGCGAAGAAGGGCAAGGCCAAGGCGGCCGCGATGCCCAAGGTGGCGGCTGTACCGACGCGGAGCTCGCCGCGCCATGGCGGCCGCCAACCCTCCAAGAAGCCCGCTACGGCAACGGATCGCGGCGAGCAGGCCAAGCGCGCGCGCGACCAGCCAAGCGGGAAGCGACCAAGCCCTTCTCTCCTCGCCGAGCAAACCGACGAAGAGGTAAGGACCTTGGCCCTCTGGCTTAAGCGTTACGCGCAGGCTCACCCGGGCCATATGGAATGGCTGCGACAGGTCGCCGAGCAGCGGAGGCTTGAGGAACAAGTCGCACGCAAGGAGAAGCTTCTTGAGTTGCGCGGGAAGAGCGCTCAGCTCAGCATACAGCTGAGCTCGTCGCCACGAGCATCCGGGGGCCGAGGCGAACAAGGCGCCAAGGAGCCCCCCAGGAAGAGGCGGAAAGTTCCAGCAACCAAGATCAGGAATAAGCCTTCTACGGCAGGTATGTTGTAATGAACGTTTCGTCTTCATAACTTTCCTAACTGCGTTAGGCCTAACTAACCTCCTTTTTCATCAGCTGTCCAAGAGGAGATCGCCACGGACAACGTCGACACGGCAATCGAGCGATCTCTACTGCCCGAGCACCTGCACGGTGCATCGCGGGCAGTGAGGTTGGCTAGCCTCAAGGATAAGCTGGCAGCGTGGAGCTTGCTCCCGCCAGGCTCCTGCGACCAGCTCGACGCGCTAAAGGGCGCGGTGGAGCGGCTGGAGGCAGAAGAGGCGGCGCGCGGCGCCACGGATAGCGGGGCCAAGGCTTTGGCTCCGCAAGTTGCCCAATGTGGGACCGAGCAGGCGGTCCTACCGGGCACTTCGTCGCAGGGGCAGCCCGTCCCTGAGGTGACGGAGATGACTGGCGAGCAGGGCGAAAGTCCCGCCACCAAGGTGCAAGAAGAGACCCACGAGCAGGGCACACAAGCTGCCCCGCCAGTGGAAGCTCCAGGGTCGCCCGGTGGGGCGACACCGACTTCGCCCGAAGGTGACCGGGCGGAAGAGGAAGAAGGGCAGGAGCGCGGAGACGAAAGCGCTTCGCCCATCGCTCCCGCACCCGAGCAAACGCGCTCCCGCACGAAGAGGGAGCAGAGGAGACGGAGGCGAGGACGACGCGCCGGCCTCATCCCGTACGAGCGAGGCTTGTGGCCTCCGGGTTTCGGAGAATGTCCTTGATCGGGTAAGTAGTCGGGACAAAGACTTGGTGGGCTTAGAAATAGTGACGCAACTTGCGCGAGGCCATCAGCAAGGCGTAGCACAGTTTCTGAAGGTCGGGATAGCACTCTTTCGGCCCGGTGAGAACCTCGCTCACGTAGTAGACGGGCTGTTGCTTCCCTTCTCGTTCCATCGCTAGTACTGCGCTTGCGGTGTTTGGTGTCACTGAGAGGTAAAGCAGGAGGACTTCCCCGAGGTTGGGAGTGGTGAGGACGGGTGGCGAGGCGAGGTACTGCTTTAGCTGCAGAAACGCGGCCTTAGCCTCCTTAGTCCACTGGAAACTATCGTGCTTGTGGAGCAACTTGCATAAAGGCTCGCTTCAGTCTCCGAGGCGGGAGATGAAACGGCTTAAGGCCGCCATTTTGCTTGTGAGGGACTGGATGTCCTTTACGCAGGTCGGAGACCTCATCTTTTCGATGTCCTCGATCTTTTTGGGGTCCGCACTGATGCTCGCCCAGCCGATTACATAGCCTAGGAGCATGCCGGACTTGACGCCAAAGACGCATTTCTCGGGGTTTAACTTGACCCGGTGCTGTCTCAGACTGTCAAAGGTTTCCCGTAGGTCGGACACGTGGTCACAGGGGTTCTTACTCTTGACTACGATATCGTCCACGTAGATTTCTACGTTGCGCCCTATTTGATCAGGGAGAGTTTTTTTGCATGAGACGCTGGAATATGGCGCCAGCATTTCTGAGACCGAAAGACATGGTCGTATAGCAAAATGTGCCGAAAGGTGTTACAAAGACGGTTTTCTCTTCGTCCTCTTTACACAACGCAATCTGATGGTAACCGGAATAAGCGTACAGGAAACTCATCAGGACTGAATCCGCCGTAGCGTCAACTAGCTGATCTATGCGTGGAAGAAGAAAGTTATCCTTGGGGCAGGCGGAATTAAGGTAGCGGTGGTCAACACACATGCGCCACTTGCCGCCCTTCTTCTGGACTACGACTGGGTTCGCAAGCCAATCGAAGTGCTGTACTTCGCGGATGAAGCCCGCTCGAAGCAGATTGCCAAGCTGGTCTTGGATGATCTTGGCCTTCCAGTTGGGAACACGCCTCTGACACTGCCTTACCGGTTTTTTGTCAAGCCGGACAGCTAGCATGTGCTCGATCACCTCCCTTGGGACACCGGGCATATCGGACGGTTCCCATGCAAACGCGTCCTTGTTAGCCCGGAGGAAGGTAATGAGCTCGAGTTCCTATTGAGGCTCGAGGTTTGTCCCCACGTGGACCACCTTGGAGGGGTCTGACTCCGTGAGGACGACGGTCTTGGTGGGCTCCTGCGGCTGCAGTGCCACCTTAGGGCGCGCTGGGGAGCGCTCCTTGCCGCTGGGACCACGGGTAGGGAGCTGTCCTACCATGGCCAGCGCGGTCTCGTCGCAATCGAGGGCCGTCTTGTGGTTACCCCGGACGGTGATGACTCCCTTGGGTGCCGGCATCTTCAGGCAGTGATAGGCGTGGTGGGAGACCGCCATGAACTTGGAGAGCGAAATTTGAAATTCAGAACCATGTCTACAGAACAACATCCAAAATTATTTTTTTAAAAAAAATGTGAGATTCGAACTAACATTTTTTTCCCATGTCGAAAAAATCACAAAGGATTAAAAGTTTACAAAAACTAAACCATTCATGCACAAAGAACATCTATAAAAAGTTTAATGCTGTAGAATTTTTTTTGAAATCCAAGCTTACAAATAGTTTGCTTTTTCTTATTATGGGCATATTTATTCTCGATTTCAGACTTTTCAATTTTATTTATGGTACGTCACAAAAAATCATAGATTCCATAGTTTCAAAAAAAAAATTCAAAGATTAAATGTTTTCACAATGCAAGATTCGAACTAAAATTTTATTTTTGGCAGGTCCAAAGAAATCCATATGAAATTGAAAGATTCCAATAAACCATGTTTGCACAAAGAATCGTTTTTTGTACCTTGCAAAAAGATAGAAAATTTTTGAATGTTTTCAAAAATTAAATCATGCCTGCACAGAGAACATCCATAAAAAATATAATGCTATTTAAAAATTTTAAATCCAAATTTACAATAGTTTGCTCTTTCTTATTAAGGGCATATTTCTTTTCGATTTCCTACTTTTTGATTTTGCTTATGGTACGTCACGAAAAATCACAAATTTTAAATTCAGAACCATGTCTACGGAACAACATCCAAAATTATTTTTTTAAAAAAATGCGAGATTCAAACTAACAATTTTTTTTGCCATGTCGAAAAAAAAACACAAAGGATTAAAAGTTTACAGAAATTAAACCATTCATGCACAAAGAATATCTATAAAAAGTTTGAAGCTGTAGAAATTTTTTGAAATCCAAGCTTACAAATACTTTGCTTTTAATTATTAAGGGCATATTTATTCTCGATTTCGCACTTTTCAAGTTTACTTATGGTACGTCACAAAAAACATAGATTCCATAGTTTCAAAAAATATTTTTTTCAAAGATTAAATGTTTTCACAATGCAAGATTCGAACTAAAATTTTATTTTTGGCAAGTCGAAAAAATTCATATGAAATTGAAAGATTCCAATAAACCATGTTTGCACAAAGAACATCAATAAGAAATTTGATGTTATTCAGGATTTTTTGAAGCCCACGTTTACAAATAGTTTGCTCTTTCTTATGAAGTGCTTCTTTCTCTCTATTTTGCGCTTTTTAACTATTTATTATAAGTCGAAAAAATATATTAAATAAAATTTTTGAGCTATATATGAACAAAGAACATTCAAAACTAAAAAATTTCAAAGATTAAAGGTTTTCATAACGCAAGCTTCAAACTAAAGTATTTTTTGTTAGGTCAAAAAACTAAGTGTGCAGAAATTAAACCGTGGCTGCACAAAGAGCATCCATTAAAAAGTTTGTTGTTGCTCAAAAATTTTTGAAATTCAAATTTAAAAATAGTTTGATCTTTGCAATAAAAGGCATATTTCCTATCAACTTTCCCTTTTTTTCTCAGTTTTATTTATGGTGAATCACACAAAGAAACATATAAATTGAAATTTTCAAAATAAAATGAATATGGTATCGGTCCATGAACGCAACAAAAAAATGGTTAGGGTCCATAAATATATTTGGCCTTTAGAAATGTTGAATTATATAAAATGAATTAGCAAATAACAGAAAAGTTAAAAAATAAAAAAATTACAATTTAAACAAAAAGGTAACAGAACGTGCTTTTGTCTTACAAAACTAATGCCACGCACCACGGGCGCGTAGCCATCGCTAGTATAGAAGTACAAGCGTGAAAACGCGCAGCCTCCGCACGCCACGTGGCTGGCCTCCCCCCCCTCCCCCCGGCCCCGCGACGGCCGTCCGATCGTGCGTACCACTCAGATCTGGCCGTCCATTAATTTTTTAGCTATAAAAGGATTTTTTCCGAGCCGCTGTAAGCAGGCGGGCGCCTTGACCGACTGGCTAGCGCGCCCGCGGTTCGATTCCTGGATGCGCCACGTTATTTTCCTTTTTCCCTCCCGCGCGCGAGGTGGCTGGTGCGCATGCGCATAGCCACGCACAGCCAGCCAGGTGCATGAACGCACGCCCAGCCACGCACACGCACGTGCACACACGCACAGCATGCATGCCGCACGCACGTTTTGTTTCTTTCTTTTTTCCTCTTTTTCTTCTTCTTTTATTTTCTTTTCCTTTTTCTTTCTCCTTTCTTCTTCCTACAAAATCAATAGAAGCAATATCAATAAATAAATAAATCATCATCATATATCTATTAAAAGTACAAGAGTGAGTTTCGTTGCCCCGGCCGTGCCACGTGGCTCGCTCGTCGCGCGAGCGCCCGCTTGCGCCTGCCTCCTCGCGCAGCCGCTCGCTCGCGTCGCCTGCCTCGCCGCCGCGTGGCTCGCTCGCCCACTCGCTCGCGACGCCCGCTCGCCCGCTCGC
>SPJY01007910.1:2633597-2783806 GCA_005191435.1 Raddia distichophylla | reverse complement strand
GGAGTTGCTTTTCGATGGCTTGGGCACCGGTGGGTCAGACGAGACTATGTCATAGTTGCTAGGAATGGATTTTGGGGTCTCATTGGCCATGGCTAAGTGTGGATCTCGAGTTGGCTCAAGGTGGTGGAAAGTGGCTAAGTCAGAGGAGAAAAAGATGAATGAAGTGAATGGAAAGCCTCCTCTTGTCGGTTTTCAAACGAGTGAAAATGTTCAGGAGCTACAAAACCGGATGAGACGCTCCCCCTTCGAAAGATTTCAAAAATGGGTGAAAAGGGGGGTCGGCCGACTTAGCCTCGGTCGACCGATCGGCTTTTGGTCTAGCTCTGGTGCAGTTTCTTTAGGGAAGTTGGTGTACTTAGCCCATATATTATTTTTTAAAAATAAAATTTTATTCAAGTGCTCATTTATTTATCGATCAGAGCTAGACCTCACTCAAGCAATCAGTCATCCAAGAATTCGGGGACATCTAGGTCCTCAAAAATAGGCATTTCGGGTTCTAGAAAGATTTTCAAGCATTGCCCATTAACTTTGAAACATTGCCATCATCGTCTTGGAGGGTGACGGCACCAAAATCGGAAACATTAATTACCGTGAAAGGGCCTTCCCATTTACCACGAAGTTTGCCATGCCCAAACAACTTCACACGAGAATTAAAGGGAAACACCTTATCTCCGGTTTTAAACTGTTTCACCATTATTCGCTTATCGTGCCATCTTTTAGTTCTATCATTGTAAAGTTTTGAGCTATGGTAGGACTTTTCCCTCCATTCTTCTAATTTAGCCAATTGCATTTGTCTTTCAATTCCGACTGAATGAAGATCCATGTTCCAGCGTTTTATTGCCCAATGGGCCTTATGTTCCAACTCTACGGGTAGATGACATGTCTTCCCGTAAACGAGCTGGTAAGAGGTCATACCGATTGGAGTTTTAAATGTAGTGTGGTATGCCGAAAGTGCATAACTCAGCTTATGTTTCCAAGCCTTCCCCGTGGCATCTATGGCCTTTTGCAAAATGTTTTTGATTTGCTTATTTGACGTTTCAGCCTGACCGCTAGTCTGAGGATGGTAAGGTGTGGCTATCCTATGGTCAACCCCTAAGCTTTTTAGTGCAAACCTAAAGCTTCGATGGATAAAATGTGAGCCGCCATTGCTAATCACAATCCTAGGGACGCCAGACCTAGGGAAAATAATCTCTTGAAACATTTTTTTAGCTTGAGTTAAGTCAGCTGCATGACAAGGGCCTTGACCCATTTGGATACGTAATCAACCACTACTAGGATGTACTCATGTTGACACAAAAACGAGGGTTTCTGTGAACACACGTGCAGAAGCGTCAATCCAGTGATTGCGTCGCAACTCAAACCAAGCGTGCCAGTCGATTTGACCTGTGAATCGACAAGGAGAAAATCGTCAGTAATATAAGCCTAATCGGCTTTTAAATAGCCAGATCAGGTTATTTGTAATCGGTTTTAATGATTCCGATTACAAGATCTATCGGCTTTAAGCCTGATAGAGCAAGTGAGTTTAAACAGATATTCAAATATAAATCTTTTATTTCTTTTTGGTATTTTCGATAATATCAGTATTAAACCCTTTAGTCGATATATCAGATTGAATCAGGAAAATAGATTGAATAGATTGGTCATGCCAAGACAGTATTCAAATCTAAGACGAGATGTAAACTAACAGATCGGTTTATGGATTTAAGACTGATGAAGATAACACAATACTAATCGGCAATCATCTACATATGCAAGATCCCAAAAGAGTCGTACGCAAGATCGATCGAACGAGACAGTCACATATGTCGGATTCAGGAAAAGCATACAAAATACTTGCCAATCGGTATTGTAAAGTAAACACACATTACAGATCGATTAAACCGAGACAGTGCAATATGCGAAAACATGTTAAAGATCGGTAAATCCCGAGACAGTCTAACATGGTTTGTATACATGAGATCAAGATGATGCAGCCATGCACACGGGGTACAAATAGAGAATCGATTATCCCATCGAGATAGCTCTACCTACGATTTGAAGCCTTTCGACGAAGTCGACAGGATTCGAGAAAGTGTTTTTGTATTGAGTATTGATTCCTTTCTATCGAAACCTAAGGTCCTATTTACAGTGTTACAAAGTCGATACCGATACGACCTAATTTACCGCGACGTGCTTCTGATCAGATCGTATTTCTTTCGAAGTCTTACAAATATCGGTATTCTGCCTTTCTTCTTTGCCGATAAAGCCCATTTCCGATTTGGCCCAATAATTCCAACATATTCAGCCTTTTCTGAATATCCGATTTTCTGCCAAATTTGGGTGTCAACAGAACTCCTCGGGGTTCTTACTCCCGTCGAACTTCTCGATTGGCCCAGGCTAGAACCTCGGCGGCCATGGTGCTTCACGGAGAGCGCGGAAGAAAGCGGAGCACCCCGGCGCGGCCTTCGTGGGAGAGGCATCCCGACGTGGGCCCTGGAGGGAAAACACCCCACCGCGCGGTGAACCGCTGGCGAAGGAGACAGTCTGGGTCCGGCGCGAACGGCTGCGGTTGCGGCGGGAGCGGCTTTGAGCGCCGCTGTGGCCAGAGCTGCCTGTGCGCCCCCCGCCGTTTTGCTCCTCGTGCCAGGCGATGCCGTAGGTCGGCGTGCTGGATTCGAAACTGAACACGTTCTGGTTAAAGATAGAAGATACTAACGCTAATAACATATGGATGTTGATCAGAATTCTTATCTCTTCACAGTAGTCAGCGGCAACAACACAATGGAGGTGGTTGCTGTGATGTTGGGCCTCGTGGCTGGGTGCTGCATGGTGCTGAGTGTGGAGAGACGGGTTGGAGCGACGTAATAGTCAGTTGCCAGCATACAAGAGGCCTACTCATCATTCAAAGAAGTCGTTCTTCTAATAAGAACAGATTTTTTTAACAGAGTGCTACCTTTCGGTGCTGACGATCATGGCTAAGGATCCCTCACTCTTGATTTCGAGGGAGCTCAGTGTTGTATTCTTGTGGCTTGCTCTCCGTTTTTCTCTTCTTGTTTTTTTCCTTTTCCCTTTCTTGTGCAGTGAGTTTTGTGTGTTTGTTGTACTCTGTTTGTCTTCTATAAAGCTTTAGGCAGTGCTCCTGTCATTTAATTCAAAAAAAGTTGCCAACATCATTGTGGTTTCCAACAGTTGCAAGCTCGAGCTAGAGGAGAGATATGGAGTTGAAGAGGAGAAGAAGATGATCTGGTTGCAACACTTTCAAAAGTAGAGTTCTTTTGTGCAAAAAAAAACTTAAGACGGATAGTTGGAACGGCGCATAAAACTTGGGTCTTGTTCTTTTGAGCGTAAAGTTGAGTTGAGTTTTACTGTATCAAAATTTAATTTTTTCATATAGGCTATATATTATAATATTTTGTAACGATTTTTCTACGACTTTTAGTGTTCTTATTAAACATCTTGAAACTATCTTTTAACTATTTTTTTAGTCTTTTTGGAACAATTTTCAAGACCTCTTAACTTTTGCTACATTAAAATCAACTTTACTCAACACTGAAAGGAATAATGCCTTGGAGCGAGATCCAATGGTCACAAACATGTCTTGAACCTGAAGGGCATGTGGACATTTCACACTCATTTTAGTAAACATTCAATCAACTTAAGAGAAGTGAGTCTTGCTCAGCTGATTGTGTCCAGGGTGTGGGACACAACCGGCTGGGGATCGATCCCCGCCTCTCACACAATGCAGGAAAAAAAAAAGTAGGACGACAAGAGAGCAAGGCTGCAAGGTGTGTGAGAGAGGTCGTGCATGCGGCAAGCGAGAGGAAGACAAGAGAGCAAGGCTGCAAGGTGCGCGAGGGAGCTCCTGCACGCGGCAGAAAAGCAACTGGCAGACAAAAAGGAATTAAAAGCAACAAATGCAGAGAGACAAGGCCAGAGGTTGCCTAGAAAAAAAGATCTTTAGGAATATGTAAAGTGAGAGAGAGGGGCATGATGATGTAAGTGAGAGAGAGAAAAAAAAAGGTACATGAGGGGCATGTGTGTGGCCCATAATAAAGAGAAAGAGGAGTTGTACAACACAAAAAAATGTAATGTTTCCGTTTCAATGAAATGGAAATGGGGCCTTTCCTCTTGTTGAAAAAAAAACAACTTAAGATATACTACCTCCGGTCATAAAAAAGAAGTCGTCATTGACTTTTGCACACGCCCTTGGCCATTCGTCTTATTTAAAAATTTAGTTCAAATATGTAAAAATATAAGTCATACTTAAAATATATTTAATAATAAACCAAATCATAACAAAATAAATAATATTTATATATTTTTTTTTGAATAAGACGAATGGTCAAAGTCGTGTTCAAAAATCAACGGTGACTTCTTTTTATTATCGAAGGTAGTATCAAATTAGAGGGTGTTGAAACAAGTTGTAGTTGAGTGTGGAAACGGATTTGAGGCAAGGGAGATGAGCACGATGTAATTGACGATGAAAACAGAGCTAACAACGTGAGCCCAAATATGTCATTTTTTGTTCGTACGGAACACATTCACTCGGCTCGCAGCAGTTTACGTTAGAAGAGCTTAGAGTATGACACATTGAAAGCTAAATTGTTTCTAATATTTCACTTTTCTTTCTGAGATTGCAGGAAAAAAAATGGAGGACGACAAGAGAGCAAGGCTGCAAGGTGCATGAGAGAGGTCGTGCATGCGGCAAGCGAGAGGAAGACAAGAAAGCAAGGTGCGCAAGGGAGCTCGTGCACGCGGCAGAAAAGCAACTGGCAGGACAAAAGGAATTAAAAGCAACAAATGCAGAGAGACAAGGCCAGAGGTTGCCTAGAAAAAAACAGAGAGACAAGGCCAGAGGTAGCCTAAAAAAAGATCTTTAGGAATATGTAAAGTGAGAGAGAGGGGGGCATGATGATGTAAGTGAGAGAGAGAGAGAAAAGAGGGGTATATGAGAGAGGCATGTGTGTGGCCTATAATAGAGAGAAAGAGGAGTTGTACAACACAGGAAAAAAATGTAATGTTTCCGTTTCGATGAAATGGAAATGGGGCCTTTCCTCTTGTTGAAAAAAAAATCAACTTAAGATATATCAAATTAGAGGGTGTTGAAACAAGTTGTAGTTGAGTGTGGAAACGGATTTGAGTCAAGGGAGATGAGCACGATGTAATTGACGATGAAAACAGAGCTAACAACGTGAGCCCAAATATGTCATTTTTTGTTCGTACGGAACACATTCACTCGGCTCGCAGCAGTTTACGTTAGAAGAGCTTAGAGTATGACACATTGAAAGCTAAATTGTTTCTAATATTTCACTTTTCTTTCTGAGATTAGTTTACATATTGTATAACCGATTTTGTATATCATGAATAGATCCGATCATCTGCCAAGTCCTGTTTTTCTATGAATCGAGGCCCACCCAGCCTAAAGCCCCGACGAAAAGCATGGAGTCTGAGCTCCGAAGTCCTACTCGATTTTTACGTGTTAATTTTTGTTAGTGATTTAGTGAAAAACCCGAGCTCTGTCTGATTTCTCTTTTGGGCTTGAAATATCGGCCCGAGCAGATAAGCTCGATTTAGATTTTTGGTACCAAGTTCGGGCTGGGTAGGCAGGTGCTGCCCATAATCAGGTCTACTCATTAACATGAGATCCAACAAAATGTCTTTCCGGTTTGAAAAATTAAGACAACGAAAGGAAAATCCTTGAACTAACTAAAATCATGGTGTTTCGTACTCTCGTGTTCTTATTAACTATGCGGTCTTTTACCAACGTTTTAGATCTCACACTGTCCAAAAGGACGGACCACTTTAGTAAAAGATTCATCGCCTTGGGTCATTTTAAAAATTTTATATCTCAATCATGATGTTAGATGTTAGTTTTGTCTATTGCAATGCTTTATTAATCATGTATACTAAGGCCCTGTTCTTTTCAGCTTAACAGTTTAACGACTTATCTACGTTTTGAAAAGACAAATGATTTCAGTTTTTTAATTCGTTTTTTCGCTATATTGAAGGTGGGTCCTAACGCTTTAAAAAGTAAATCAAATAAAATGGATCCGAATCTCGAGACTATCTCGAGAAACTCTTAAAATTCAGTGATTTCAGCCATTCAGCTGTTCAGCCGTTTACATCAGCTCAAAAATTTTTGAGCTAATCGCATAGATTGCACGTTACATGGCATAACGTTGTTTTATTAAATATTGAATTTGGAATTAGTTTGATGGTTGTTTTCCTTCTATGATCACACCATACAATCAAACACCTCGTACATGAAAATCTAACCAAATGTCTTTCTTGTTTGGAAAATTAAGAAGGTGAATGCAGAGTTGCTGAACCGAACTAAACCATGTGTCTCGGCCCTTAATAACATCGCATCATTTTGAGTTTTCAATCAACATCTTACACTGTCCAAGAGACAGACCGTTTTAGGACAGGCTTCATCGCCTTGTCCTCTTCAAGTGAGATCATACCCAGATGAGAGGGATCCTCCAGCATCATCTTTGCCACTAGGTACCCTGCGATCGACCAGGTCTGCAGTTTCCTCGCCTGCTTACCGATGTACCGTCCGAGCTTGCCGTCGTAGTACTCGGGCCAACCGTCTCTCGCCAATCTCGCCTCAGCGAGCTCAATCGCCCGTTTCGCGATCTTCAGACGCCCGGTCTTGATGCAGGCTGCAGTGAGGAGCCAGAGGAGCACTGCATAAACAGCAAAGATGTAGAGAGTAATGAGCACAGTCGCACACAAGAGATCAGTTTGTTTGTACTAATGAACGACATGGTATGCGCAGATAAGGTTGGCTACTCATTGAGCACATTTTTGTTCTGAAGATTGTTTTTTTCTCAACTTTCTACCATGAAGTTGTTCAGAAACGAGAAGCTTGCTGATAAGGATGGTTATTCATACATTTTGTTCTGATGAAGGCCACTTTTCAGAGCTTTCTACCATGGCAGGAGTAGTTCAGAAAGGATACACTTGCATGACAAATTATCTCAACAAAAAATACTGCCTTACAAATATCATTCCTTTATATCTTGGTTTGCATATATACTAGTTTATTAAGCTGCCACAATGAGTACTGAACTTTTATCTTGCTGTATCATGGATGAAGTATTAACATTGTTGTTGGTTAATTAGTTCAGTAAAGCAACTCTGCAGCTAAAATGAAATGTGAGCAGCCTGAAGCAGCCTAGGAGTAGGAGCCGATCTGAACCCTGAGCTTGCCGCGATGAAGATGACTACTGACCTGGCCAGGAGCCCCCGTTGTGGTAGCTCCACCTGGTGTTCTTGGGGTCGCAGCCGGTGACGTTCTCCCACTCGTGGCCCTCGATGGCGGGGTAGCAGATCTTGAGCGGCATCTCGCCGACGAGGTCCTCCCAGCGCTCCTCGAGCAGGTCCATGATGGCGGCGGCCTGGTCGGGCGTGGCGAGGGAGGCAAGGATGGCGACGCAGTTGCCGAGCGCGAACCAGCGGAAGTCCATGCGGGCGGGGCTGACGTTGCCGACGAAGTAGCCGCCGCGGGTGGGCATGAAGTCGAAGAGCCAGTCCGGGATGGACTCCGGGATGACGTTGAACTTGTTGACGGCGGTGTGGGAGTACTCCTCCGTCTTGAACCGGTAGATGTCGTTCAGCTGCTGGAAGTCCAGCCAGAAGTAGCTCCGCAGGTGGTAGCTCAGCGCGTGCAGCCGCGTCGCCACCCGCTCCATGATCTCCTTCCCCTCCGCGTCCGGCCGCAGCATCAGCAGCGCGCACCGCAGCGCCATGAAGAACAGGGCCTGGATCTCGATCGGGTACCCGTACACGCCCTGCATGCTCACACCAGAGTTTTATTCAGCTGATATGCTACGTTTTGAGTCTTGACACAGTTAACACGGCTCCAAATCGAGCTAGTGGTTTTTTTTTTCTCACAATGATTGTTAACCGTATAAGGAGTAATGTTTTGAGAATTTCTAATATATACCCAAACTATTTTGGAACTTTTTTTATTAGTTCCATTGGCGGAATTTACTAAAACATCGAAGAAAAAAATTGGGAGGAATTATGTATTTGTCACTCCTAAAGATTGACCATTATGTATTTACCATTCATGTGTCACTGATATGTGGCCCTAGATCCCACATGTCATTGGCACAGGGGAGTGATCTGGCCAGTCTTTAGTGTGATAAATACATAATTATTTCAAAAAACTAAACAACTCATTACGATGGGTGGGACCATATGATAGCGGTGTAAATAAGGTTGAAATGAATTTAAGAGCTTATCATGATAGATACCACTACATATCTGTAACAAGATTCTCAACCACACAATACTTCATGATTTTTAAAGACGCACCCAATCATTCTTTTTCGTATGTAAAGGCTTGAGGATGAATTTTTTTTTTGAATTTTTCTCTATTTAAACAAAAAAAATTAAAAAATAATTCGCTACTCACAGCCTCGCGCCCTTCAGTTTTTCGGTCTAGTCCCCAATGTTCATCGAAAATCTTATTGCTATGAAACAAGTTTCAGCCAGCCTGATGCCATTTATTCTATTAGAGATGCTCTTAAGCTTTAGTTTTTCATCTTTACTTTCTGCACGGTTAGTTAGTTTCCGGCAACCAACGCAAGGCACATAGTACTAACATAACTCATAAGGCCATTCTCTCTTTTGTTTAATTCCAAGGTGATGGTCTGATGGATATATATATGAGCAGCGGCATAATCTATGCATGAGCTGGTACCATCCGGCGATCGATCATGCAGCAGCCGTCGGCGCAGAGCAGCGTGGGGAAGGTGTCGAAGCCCTCGGCGAGGCACTGGTTCATGATGAGGCGGATCCCCTTCTGGCACTCGGGCGCCTCGGCCAGCGTGTGGTCGCCGGTGGACTTGGTGTAGGCCCTGAGGATGATGATCCACCAGAAGCCGGAGTCCACCGGCGCGACGCGGCCGATGGCGCTCTCGCCGAAGTCGGCGACGAGGGTGTCGACGCCGCGCCGGGGGTCCTTGAGCACCTTGAAGCTCGCCGGCATGGCCCCCTCCCCGAGCTTGAACCGGTCGATCCTCTTCTCCCACCCCTGCAGCAGCAGCGTCTTGAGCAAGAAGTTCTTCACGATGTCCGGCTCCCCGTTCATCAGGAACGCCAGCGCGCTCGGCACGAAATCCCTCACGAACACCTGCGCAGATTAACTGCTCATCAGTGAAATTGACGAAATCCGTCAAATTTTATTTGAATTTTTAAAATCATTTACGACGTTTTGCCGTTTCATGGTGGTCCCTCTCCTCACCGGCCACCGCACCATGCACTCCAGCAACATCTTTAAGGTGCTAAAAACTGTAACCAGATTCATATTGTGGGTGCCCAAGAAATATTCGTCCGCCAGCGAAACTACCGAAATTAGTGAAATTTCACCAGAATTTCGCCGAAATCAAAATCCTTGTTCAGATTTACGATGCAAGAAATTAAGCATCTTTTCGCAGTATGCATGATGTTATGACCCTTTCTTTCCTGCATGCATGCTGCTGTGTTAATATTTTACCTGGTCGTAGTTGAGCACCCCGCCGGAGGAGTGGTCGACGGCGGCGATGGTGCCGAGGGGCTGGCCGCGGAAGGAGACGAGGGAGCGGCGGAGGGCCTCCCAGGCCTCGACGACGAGAGGGAGGGGCTCGAACGAGTACCGCGTGGAGGACCCCGGCGTGCCGCACAGCGACCGCAGCCCGCCGCCGGGGGAGTAGATGCTCTCGAAGCTGTCCATGTAGCCCCCTCCTCCGCCTCCGGCGCCTCCGCCGCGGCTGGCCATGCCGGAGAGCGAGAGCTCGCCGAGCGAGCGGTCGTCGAAGGAGCGCTGCCGGTCCACGTTGATCCGAGGGCGGTGGTTCAGCAGCCGCGTCAGGTCGAAGTCGTCGGGGTCCGCCATTGACGTGTGCGACGAGATCTTCCGCATCGCCGCTCCCCCTCCTCCCCCCACCACCTCCATCTCCCACACCGCCGCCGCCGCCGTCGCGACCCCCCCTCACTTCAATTCTCCCCCTATCCACGCGCCGAGGAGGCGAGGCCACGGACGGCGGAAGCGCGCGCGCGCGCGATCGTTCGTTCGATGCTGCAGCACAGCAGCAAGAAACTCGCCGGAGTTGGGTGGAGTTGGGTTCTTGAGACTGGCTCGGCTCCGACGCGGAGATGGGTGGGTGAGGCCTGAGGACTGAGGAGTCGTGGGCTCGTGCCGTGCGGGTGGGGTTGATAAAGGAGAAGGGCGGGGGTCGGGGGATGACGTGTGGGGACGGGAAAGGTGGGGCCCACGTGGCGGGGAGATACTGGCCGGCGGGGTTCGGATTTCTGGGGGCCCACGGCGACGGGGCGTGGTGACGCGCGCGGGATTCTGGTAGTGTGGTTCGCCGTTTGCGTGCGCAGGGCTTGGGGGTGGCGGTGGTTTTGCTAGCCTGTGGGAGACGGGAGTGAGCAGCAAGGAGTGACGATTACTAGTCGGCCACACATCTCTTTACTTTTTCCTTCCCGAAACTGTACAGGCACACATCTCACCGGATCTTGAACTCTCGATGGTGATTAGAGCATGAACCATATATGTGTTAGATCTAATATTGATGCGAAAGTGATTAGGAGCATGATTAGCATAATACCGAACCACTAAACAGAGACATTAGGAAGTCCTTACAAGAGCTTGATGATATGAGAATTGGATCGAGGAGTAGGCCGTAGGGGCCGGCTTGGAGATGAGTCGATGCAGAGAGCCGAAGGAGACGCAGGGAAAGACGACCTTGTTGATGTAGACGTGGTTCCGGCGATGGCCTTCACAACACCTCAGCGGCTCTGCTCAGATCGGTTAGAGGGGATATCGGGAGGCATCGGGCGTCGGGCATCCCTATTTATATGGCGTTGGGTGAGGGGTGCGCAACCATGATTTGAAGGTGCGCCCCGATCAGGGTGCGTGATTAGGGGGTCTTAAATGACCATGATTAAGGACGTTAATGATCACAATTAGTGCGGGCGATAATGACCGCAATTAGGGTGGTTAACTACTTTTAAGGCTCGGGTCGTGAGAGGATTAGCCAAACGGTAAAAAATCCAACACCATGATATGTATTAGCTGTCTGTCTCTAAGTTATATATGAATGTGCTATATAAGACGAATGATGATATTGTGACGAGAGAGCACACATAGAAATTTGGACCATCTCTAACACAATAATCGATTTTAAATGAGAATTAAATAAGTGTCTATAAATAAGATGCCTAAAAAAATGTACGACCATCTCTACCATTATATGAGTTGTTTCTAGTGCTATTTATAAGTGACATATCAATGATTAAAAATAGATGTTGTCTCAACCATTAGATATGCCCTTAGTCCTTTGGATTAAGCAAAGTAAACAAACATGTACAACTTAAACGTACCCCTTACTCAGTAAAACAAGTATGGTGTCATGCACATTTGCGCATAGTTTTATAATTGTAGAGACTCTTTTTTTATTCCAAATTTAAATTTTTGTATTATAGTTGATATGGATTTCTTTCATGGTTTTGTAGTTGACATGGACTCTTATTTCTATTTCTATTTTTTAATTTCAATTGATATGAACTCTTTTAATCTAAGTCATTATAATTTAGAATGATCGACGATATATTTTCTCTCTCCAAGTAACATGGAAATTTCTAGTGTTTTAAGATTAATACGGTGGCTTCATTTAACTCTGCTTTAATATGATAATAGACAAATGATTTATAATAGTTTAAGTGCATATTAAAAATCATTAGAAAGGTGGACGTACAACAGGTCGTCGATAAAGCTGCCTCGCGGTTGGCGGGTTGGAGACACAAGCTACTCTAGCCAAGAGGGAGACTTACTTGCTCTCGTAAACTCAGTACTAAGTGCATGCCCTGCCAACTTACCTCCTCACGATCATGAAGTCCACTGAAGAGCTTCGTCCACAACTGGATAGTATTGGCCGAATATTCCTTTGGACAGGCAACAAACCATTTTGGGGTGTGAAGGGGAGCTGCAAGGTCGATTAGGCAAAGGTATGCTCACCCAACTTATTGAGGGGGAGGGGAGCTGGGGGTGTTGCAAGTTCATATGTTTGGGAGAGCACTTAGGCTTTGTTGGATGTGGTCTTAATGGCATAATGAAGATCGGCTTTGGGCAAGCTTTCAATATTTATATGGTCATTAGGTCCTATATCTTTTTAACGCATCGAACTCAGCCCATGTTGGGAACGAAAAGAAAGCTAAATTTTGGAACTCATCATGGCTTAGCTCTACCTCCCTTAGTCATATAGTGTCCACTCTCTACCTAAAGACAATAATGAAGTTGATATTGGTGGCAGACGTTCTCAACAGCAACACATGGATCAACGGCATTGTGCATGCGATCACCGCACAAACAATATCTAGATACTTCACTATTTGAGAATGGTTGCATACGACAAACACTCACCTAGTCACCTTCATGATGGCATGGAAAGATTGGCTAGTTTGGTAGTGGACAAGCAATGGAGTCTACGCAGCCAAGATGACATACCACATCCAATTTAAGGGATGCATGGTGACAAACTTTATCGAGGCCATCTGGAAGCCGTGTTCTCCGCCGAGATGCAAGATCTTCGATTGGCTTCTCGCACAAAACCAGCTCTGGACTTCCGATCCAATTCACCTCAAGGGATGGACAAACAACCTCTTATGTGCCCTATGCAATTGTAGGTTAAAAGACAGCTCAACACCTTTTTGTCAATTGTGACTTTGCTCGATCACTTTGGTCATGAATCTCCACTGGTTTGGCATATGCAAATCTCCAGCCTGCAACCTAGAGAGGTCCAATACAATTTGGCAATGTCGGGAGGATAGATTGCATCAAACATGGCCACACTATGTACACTCATGATACAACAATGTGGTCATCGCTAGGTTATGGTTCATCTAGTGCGAGAGGAACTCAAATTTTTTTTTAGAAATACATTCATGGTGATCAAACAGGTTTCAACAAACTGAGAGACCGAGCTCAGAAGATGGCAGGCAGCCGTCCATTTAAGCAATTAGTTTCCTGTGTTCTTCCCTACATAGGTTTTTTTTTTGTCTTTTATGTTTTCTCCTGCCTCTTTCTCCTTTTGGTCTTAAGCCCATTGTGATTATTTCACCCCGTTTTAATGAAAGAGCCAAATCCGTTGTCTGGCGTAATTAAATAAGTCGCCCACTCATATTCCTTGTTTGAGGCTTGAGGGGGCTAGCCTCCACGTGAGGGGGAGCAATGGAAAGTATAAGTGTGTTGCACACCCTTTTCTACTAGTTTAGACTTTTAGGTGAATTGGTCGATGTATGCAGTTTAATTTGGCATCGGAACCAAAGGTTTTGAATTTGAATCCTGATATAAACACAATTGTCGTTCACTCCTATCTTACACGTGTTGATGCCTGAGACTCCACGTGAGGAAGGTGTTGAAAAGTATAAGTGTGGTGTCCACCCTTATAGAAAAGTATAAGTGTATTGTCCATTCTTTCCTATCAAATTTAAATTTTAGATAAATTGATTGGTGCATGTAAGATAATAATTTAAAATTACGGGGTTTCTGGTTCGACGCTTCCCATCCTTCCCTATCAAAATTTTTTTAGATAAATTGATTGGTGAATGCAAGTTAATATATTAAAATTATGGGGTTTCTGGATCGCGCTGGGGTGGTGGCTTCGGATGATTCAGCTAGCTAGCTATGTCGGCTAGAAAATTTTATTATATGTATAAATCTAGATTACTTTAGAGGCTGCATAGCATTGAATAGGCTGTACCGTAGATTGCATCCTCCCCCGTGGCACCGAACAATCTTGTTGTTAGTAGAAACAGAAGAGACTTTAGTCCGTGGGTGCCAAGCCCGCATTGCACACTCGTGGAACTTCAATTTACTTGGGTCTCGACTCTGCAGGAGCTTACGTAATTAGGCTTCGTTTGTTTCAGCTTAAAGTTAAGTTGAGTTTTACTGTATCGAATTTGTGACGCCTCGAAATACATTTTAAATAATTCAAAGAATTATTTAAGAAATATTTTACGAACTCTAAGTAAAATTATTTAAAACCCAATAAAAATGATTACAAAATATTACATCATTTGTGTTATACAAAAATAACAAAATTTTCATTTTTTTAAGTGGAAACAAAAAAGAATAATTTTTTTCCTCGTTCTTGACTTCTTGCTACGTGGTTTGATGAATGGCCTGGACATGATCAGTGCGGCACCATCATATAATTGCCTGGATTAGTTGTCGAATTCCAAATAAATAAATGAGAGTCACATCTTGTGGGGCCCTGGTATTTCATCAACCAGCACAGGAGAAGAAGAAACAGGGTACTGCTCCAAAATCATTGCTGAAAAAGAAACGTAAATCATTTCTAGAAAAGAAGCCCGCGGAACGATCCGTTCTATCATGCGGGTAATCAAATGCAGAGAAGAGGTGGACGAAGCCACAGCCCACAGGAGAGAGATCATTGGCCACGAAATGCCTCCTTAATCAAAGCATTGCACTGGAGTCTAAAATTGTACTACTACTAAACCACTGCTACCACAGCAACGATAACAACAAAAACAATAGAAGAAGGATATTTAGATATGTCATGTGCGCGAATAAATCATGGGAGAATCATCTACGGTTTGTCTATTTCGACGGAACTGACTCGACCGCCTTGTCTTGACAATCGGCCGCTGAGACTTGTTATTTTCGATGGCTTAGTATTTACTGACAACGGTTCGAACCGTCAAAACAACTGTTGTTTTCTGTAGTGCCTCTTTTCCTAAATTTGATGATACGAACTTTCTGAATCCCTCCAACCGAGCTCTTTTATAGTACACATTGATAAATAGGTTAGAACACTAGTATAATTTAGATCAATAGTGTCCCGTCAAACAAAATGTTAGTTGAGTTACTTGCTGATGATGCAAAAAAGAGGTCACTGCGCAGATCTTTGGGTTGTTGTTTCCAAGCTAATTATGGAACGAGAGCAACGTTTACCTTGCTCTTCACGTTGTTTTGGAGGAGACTCGGCGCCCAATCGTTAATCCCCGGCCACTTCACTGAACCTCGCCACTGTTCAATCCTTGATGCTGCGATCAGAAACAGAGATACAAACTCCAGAGAGTCGCGACCACGTACGGGGCTACTGCTTACCGCCACACATTTTCGGACTGACACGAGTCACATATGTGACATGCCAGACCTTTTTAACAATCTACCCCACCACAATCAGAGACTTGGTTATTGGAGTAATTCTTTTGTCATGACGTTAATTTTGAATGTTACTCCCCTCCTTTCTTTCTTATCTGATGTTTTTAACTTTGGACATATATTTAATCATTCGTCTTATTAAAAACCTATGTAAATATCATTTATTTTGTTGTGATTTGTTTTATCATTAAAGTTACTGTAAGTTTAACTTATATATATATATTTTTACATATTTGCACTGAATTTTTGAATAAGACGAATGGTTAAAGACATGTTTAAAAATCAAATGCGTCAAATAAAAAGTTAATGTAGGTAGTACTAAAAGCGTGGCTCACCGCATACTTGTTCTTTTTTTTGAAAGACTACCTCACCAATCACCATAGTTGTGAGCTGTGGCTTGTAGAAGGGAAGTCTAGCAATGTCATGTGCTGCATTGAACCGAGCAGGCTGGGGGCCTGCCAAGTGGAGGGCCGCCACTGGTGCCCAGCTCGATCCTTTGTGCGGGCCCACCTTCTGACCAGGGTTGCCTACTTGTCCGGGAACCCGTCTGCCTCCGCTCAAACGTCAGGACGGCGATGGATGATCATGAGCCCCCTCCTTGCCCGTTCTACGTGGCGATCTACCGGTCATAGGCGCTCACGCTCCCAGCCCCCATTGTTGCATGATTCAAAGTTTCAAGGAGCGTGGCATAATTAGGCAGCTGTATCATTGCATCGATCGCATCGCACGCCGCCCTTCTAATCATGGATTTTTTTTCTCTCTTTCTGGGCGTACCTTGCATGCATGCATGGTTCAGAACGACATGGTCAAACACCGTTGGAACCGTGAGCCAACTTATCTGCAGACGTGCGTGTCGCTGCAAAATGCGGAACCCGTTAGCGCTAAATATTCATTGGATGTTAACATGTTAATATCATATCTAAATCATCAACGACTCAGATATAGAGATGAAAACCCTTTCGCACTTAGAAAGTCAGGTGAGTTTTTGTGAAGGTGTTTAAGTGACAAAGTGAGTTTCCATTTCTCTATACCTCGGCCGTTTCTTATGGATTCGATGACTTAGATCTGATGTTAACATGTTAGCATCTAATGGACATCAACACTAAATATGTTTTCTTAGTATATATTATGGCTAAACATATGATATGTTGGAGCACCTTCTTCAAATACTTTAAATTTCTGTCTATAACACCATTTTCTACAAGATTTATACATTTTTTAAAATTCCTTTACACTCTAGAAATTCATTCCTCCGACGACTCCTTTATCCTAAAAAATCAAATGAACAATGTTTTGCATGGTCTACCAATACACCATATATAGTCGTCATGCTAAACTTCAACTTATCTTATTTGGTTTTTATTTGCTGGCAAAAGATGAATTTCGAAGGCTTTCCAAAATAAGCTAGCTCGATGCATTTCATTTAATTTGCTTTTTTATTATGGTTTGAGGGGAAAAAAAGGGCTGTAAAAAATGAAAGTGTTTGATTTTTATTCAAAGCAAAATAGATAAAATAATAAGATAAACCGAAGAAGAAAAATCCCCGATCGGCTAGCGCCTGTAATGCATGGGACATGGAGAGGGTTAGCATCGAGGTTCGATGGGCGAAGCTAGTAGCTGATCACTCACATCGCCCAGCTGCCGGCCAGCC
Source organism: Raddia distichophylla (assembly GCA_005191435.1). Classification (NCBI taxonomy): domain Eukaryota; kingdom Viridiplantae; phylum Streptophyta; class Magnoliopsida; order Poales; family Poaceae; genus Raddia; species Raddia distichophylla. Next base: position 2,766,992 of record SPJY01007910.1, on the reverse strand, counting down.
AGCGGCTACAACTATGCAGTATAAGTAGGAAACAACAGGCAGTCGGCAGATTTTTTTTATTTAAGATCTTTTTATTTAAATTGCTAAATAAGCAAATCTGCAAATTATGAAAAATTACAAAATAAAAAATTTCAATGGGCCAGCCAACCTGTGGAGCATGAACTATTCTCGACGGCCATACTCTGGCCGTCTAGATTGATTCATTCTGATGGGTCAGCCCATAAAATATTCACGACGGCTGAGTATGAGCCGTCGAGATAGAGTCTTCCCGCCTTAGTGAAAAACCGAAAAAACGTGCGCGCGGGCCTCAGTGACCTTATCTCGACGGCTTTTGTGTGGCCGTCGAGATTAGTTCCACTGTGTCGACGGCATTCCCTTGGCCGTCGAGATTAGCGTCTCTGTGTCGACGGCTTATATTTGGCCGTCGAGAATATTTTTGGCCGTCGAGATTTCGCGCGTTTCCTGTAGTGTCGGCATGAAACTAGACAACGTTTCTGCATCACCAACTGCCCATAGGGCGGGTGATCGTGTTAACGCCGTCCATAACAGTGTGATGGGACCATGATGAGGGGCTCGTCGCTTGTTATTAGGACGATCACCAACCACATGTATGATCGACTATCGCCTAATTCATTTTTCTTATTTTAGGAGGCCTAATTCATTTTTCTTATTTTAGGAGATCGATGAACACGGCAAAGTGACATCGGATAATATTGGCCGGGGAGATGAGTATACCGAATTAGTAACACCTTGGAAGCCAATTTTACTATATTTTATCCAACTTTGCCAATTTTTGATTGCAGAGCTGATTTGATGAAATATGATTACCAGGTAAGCAGTAAGCTTTGGTACATCAATCAAAGCTGAAGGCAAAGCTCAAATTGTGTCTGCATGCCTACACATTTGTGCTTGTACCTATTAGGACTATGGTAGATATGAAAAGGGAATGACATGAGGCCCTTAATATTTGTAAAGTCAAAGGATAAATGGAAACGGGATGACTTTTTTGAAAAAATGGACAGGTAAGTCGGTGGGTAAATGGAAAAAGTAATTTATGCGGGAGGTTCACAAACTACCGCGTGGTTCTCAACCAAGGCCCCGATCTTAATTTTAGGACTGTCCGTATAATTTTCTTAAAAATAAATAGAAAATAAAAATATCACGTGGACTGTCCACGGTGGTAGGATTCGTGCGGTGGAGCAGCCACGTCGGCTCTCGTGCGGTGGTGTGGCAACGATGGACCGGATTCAGGTCACTTTAATAGTTCGGAGAGCCTAAACTGTAATTTGAAAGATCAGAGACCTAGATAAGAACCGCGTGATAATTTAGGGACCGTCCATATTTACTTTAAATGGAATTATTTAGCCATGGATTACGGGTGGAAAAACATATTACATGAGGGTTTTTCTAAAAAAATATGGCTAGGAGGATGCTTTTTTTTTTTTTGAAAAAAAGGCACGATGTTGCTCGATGGAGCGGACAAGAAAAGAGGGTGACGTAGAAGGCCATGGAAATAGGATTTCTACAGCTTTGCAATATAAGAGCATCCCAACAGCCTTTCTATAATACTGTAACAGATATAGAGGAGCTGCTGGAGGAAATAAATCTTTTAAAGGATAGTATAAATTGTGAAAAAAATTTAAAGGCATGGATAGAGGAAACGCTAATAGACTAATAGTGTTTTAGTGGGACAGTTTTGTTTGAAAAATGTTAGGAATCGTAATAACTTCGTATAGCATACATTATACGAAGTTATACGAAAATATCACGTGGACTGTTCATGGTGGTAGGATTCGTGCGGTGGAGCAGCCACGTCGCCCCCGTGCGATGTTGTGGCAACGATGGACCAGATTTAGGTCACTTTAATAGTTCAGAGAGTCTAAAACTACAATTTGAAAGATCAGAGACCTGGATAAGAACCGCGTGATAGTTTAGGGACCGTCCATATAATTTACTTTAAATGGAATTATTTAGCCACGGATTACGGGTGGAAAAACATATTACATGAGGGTTTTTTCTAAAAAAATATGGCTAGGAGGATGCGTTTTATTTTTTTTTTAAAAAAAGCACGATGTTGCTCGATGGAGCGGATAAGAAAAGAGGGTGACGTAGAAGGCCATGGAAATAGGATTTCTACAGCTTTGCAATATAAGAGCATCCCAACAGCCTTTCTATAATACTGTAACAGATATAGAGGAGCTGCTGGAGGAAATAAATCTTTTAAAGGATAGTATAAATTGTGAAAAAAATTTAAAGGCATGGATAGAGGAAACGCTAATAGACTAATAGTGTTTTAGTGGGACATATGGAGGGGTCGTTGAGAATGCGGGATAGATATGCAATGACATGATGGTCAAACGCAGCGGTAACTTGGGATAACTGGGCGCTAACTGCATGCAGCGATTTCTGCAGTGTGCTCACTAGTGCTGTAGTGCTATGAAGCAAATGCACGACATTTTGAAGCGTCGTCACTCGTCTAATAAGGAACAGCAGATACATGATGCACGGGAAAAAAAATCACTCGAGCACCAAGTCACTGGACCAGTATTCTGGGATTTGCTATCGTGCTTGTTCTTAGAATCTTAGTTCGCTTGTTCTCTTTTGAATGCCAGATAAAAACTACTTTCAAAACAAGACATATTATAGCGACCGGATTCGTACTCTGGCAGTATGTACTAGCTTCATGAGCTTCACCGTAATCGTCCCACAGGATCCAATGGAAAATACCTCTCACATTAACAAGTAAACTGATGTTTAATTTGCCGTAACATAGAAATGCTCAAGAAATAAATAGGCTGCTTGGTTGCCTTCTCTTATGAGCCTGGTCCGTCCGACTCAGCCAGGCCGGTGGGATACGGGATGCATAGATACAGCGATAGTGTTTGATTGAGTGTTTAGTAGGTAAATATTTTGAAATTTATATAGCGAGTGTATTCTAGTTTTGTTCGAAAAAATGTTTGGAATCCAATTTTGAAATCGGTTCGATAATCGGATATGCTAATAAAAAGATACCAAAAAAAAAAACTTACCTTAAGTGTTTAGTAGGCAAATATTTTGAAATTTATATAGCAAGTGTGGTCTAGTTTTGTTTGAAAAAATGTTAGGAATCTATTTTTGAAATTGAATATGCTAATAAAAAGATATAAACAAAAAAAGAAAACTTACCTACCACGTAGTAGCGCACGCATGGATTGACTTGATATGATAACTGACTGTGGCCCCTTGAGCAGAACACGAGGCCACCATGCGCTGCATCTAGAGAAACGTCCATTTTCTGCGTTTCTCCAGAGCCAGGCTGCATGAAGAATTTTGCATCCACAGAGCCAAAAAAAAAGCAAAGATTCTACATATGTAGATGCAGATCTATGTGAATGCAGATAACCAAACAACCTAAAATAGACAATAACAAGCTCGTTTTTGTATCCTGAAAAATTGAAGGTGTAATGCCTCAAGTTAAAATCTTCGTTAACCATGTGTTTTTTTTTTTTTACCAGAGGTGTTTGGTTGGCGTCCTGGCTAAGCTCAGCCGAGACGATTGAGCCAGGCTAGAGCCACGATGAGCTCATACAAGACTCTATTTGGAAAGCCAGATATGAGGTGAGCCTAGTTGGAGGCTTGGAGCAAGGCTTTTACATGTCTCTAGCCAGGCTCCGGTGCCTGTACAGGCAACCAATCACTATCCATTTGCATCAGATGGGCTTGGCTTAGCCAAATGCACCCAACCAAACAACCAATAATAGATCAGACTAGTCGCTTGGTGGTGCAATGCTTTGGTTGTAAAACCCATCAACTGTGTACTTGAATCCCCACAGGGCAATAAAAATTTCAATCTCACTCAAAGGGCGGTTCATAGCTATGGGACCGAATCGCTAGATCCATGGCAATAATCCCTAAAAAAAAAGGAAGAAAACAAAGAACCACAACACGCACCTGTTCAATAAATAATGTAACGTTGTACAAAAGTTTGACATAGTATTAACAAAAACACTTTCATATCAACATTTAAATTAGACACTCCACACCCTGGCTCCGAAACCATAATCTCTTAACTTACATGTATAAAGGCTAGCTAGTTGCTAATTTCTAACCAACGAACAAAAAGCTGGGGCGGAAGGAAGAACCTGCTGATTGCTGATAGAGAGACAATGAATATCAGAAGCAACAGCTAAAACCGAACCTCTTCAGGACTAAAATTAGTTGAAGGTTTGCAATACAACCTCTTAACTAAATCTCCAAGTTGACAAAACCTTCTTTTGCTCCAAGAAGCTTACGCAGATTCATTTACTCTTCATGAACTCGTCTTGGCTGAGGATGCGTATCATCTTGCCCAGCAAAGTACACCATGACAACAAGAAGGGCAATGACAAATATAAGAATGTATAACGAGTTCATACTGACAAGAGAGTTCAGGAAACCCATGAAGGAAGGACCGCTGACTTTCTTCTTAGTTGTTCTTCCTGCCCTATATCCCTCGAGGAATTGGCTTATTTGGGTTGCTTGGTCACCTTCTTCTAACTTCTCTGAACCTTCCACCTTCACCAAGAAGCATATTTAGTCAAATAAAGAATGAATTCTCCATGGATGCTAATCAGATAAGGAGAAATAACAGTTTCTACCAATTTGACTAACCAACAGAAGAATGTCTATAAACAGGGATAAATTAATCAGAGCAAGGTGGTTTTATTTGAATGGAGGTATAGCAATGGATTGATGAGGCAAGTGTTTTACTTACCAGTTCGTACTCTTCATTTCTATCCCATATCAGTAGCTTTGGCAGCTGTGAGCTCTTGGAGACATCAAAAGTTTCCACAAACTCCTCCCATTGTTTGATCCCAACATATCCAAACACTAAATCGCGGTTTGCATTAGCAGCAGACCTCAAGACTTTTACCAACTGTGAAGAATTCTCATCCGAGTCGTCCTCCAAAATTGTGAGAACAACTTTCCTGTCATCATCATCCAACATTTTGAGTGTCTCTGTGTTGATAGGGACAGTCAAAGGCAGCAGGGATTGACGTATAAAATCTTCCAAGAAATTACCTGTGTACACAGCACAAATCATCACTTGATACCATCACAGACATGGGAAAATAATTTTAACATAAATATATATGTTCAACCAACCAAACTTGACATAACATGAAATACGATACATTGGATTACTCAGATTAGAACTAGAAATTATAGAATCAAAAAGACAAGAAAGAAAGAAAAAAGTTCATCCACAGTTACCTTCAAATGGGCCATAGAATATACTTTGTTCTCCATACTTTGGATGAATTGCAATCAGTGCCGGGGCCTTATCAAAATCATACGCTACCATCATGCCCTCAGAAAAATCTTTTGCAACAGCAAACCAAGCTCTTTTCTTGTATTTCCCTCCATATTCAGCCAATAATGACTCATTCACCCCAAATCCAATGAATATTGGAAAGATTGTGCCAGCATTCTCAACAAAACTCTTGATTGCAGAGTCCGACTCAAGCTTTGAAACATCAGGTGCAACAAACTTCTTAAGATTGCGGACAAGCAGGTCAGATTTCCTTGAACCAGTGTACTCAATAGGAACACCATGGATAAAGAGCATCAGAGTAGGGAACCCACTGTATTCAGAAAACAATGATAATGGAAAATTACGCATCTACAAACATATGCTGTCCAATGAAAATCCAAAGTACTTATGGGGTAAGCACTTACTCCACACCATATTTCGATCCAAGTTTCCTGTATTTGTCCGCATTAACTTTGGCAACTATGATGGGCTCACTCAGTCCCGCCAAGACTGGTGCAGCTTCATCTAACTGCAGCAATTCATTTTATCAATCTTAAGTCCTAAAAACAAATGATCCACAGGAGGTTTTTTGCTTTTATAACAGTTCAAGCAAGCACATGTAAATCTATAAATATTTGATAGACTAGCATGATCAACTAATCAAAAAAGAAACACATTGACGCACATGCAAAGCTGCATACGAGAAAAGAACAGAATTGCTTGCAGCTACAACAATTTCTTGTATTCCACAAAGTAATCTACCTTAATTAAGATGGTACTATTAAGATTGTAACACTTGGTATGTCATTGTTGGTGTGACGGTCTACATAAAAATACTTTTTTTTTTCTCACTTTCTCCCCCCTCGCCCTAATCTTCTAGAGTTCATTAGATCTCCCCAATAACTTGGAGTCCCAAGTTCCCAAATCCCAATCATCTCACTTTCATAACACTCACACAACTGACAAGATTCACAGCAACATCGTACGGTATGGCATGTCCTAGGCTCCTAGCAGCCGAATTTGCATCACGCATCTCGCAGCGCTAGTAACAGTAGTAAGCAACAGGTCTGCTGGGTGGTAGTCTAGCAGCAGTACCTCGGGGGCGAGGCGCTTGCAGTGACCGCACCATGGCGCGTAGAAATCGACGAAGAGGAAATCGATGGCACTCAGCGCCGCCTCGAAGTTGCTCTCGTCCAGCTCTATCACCAGCCCGTCGCGCGGGAGCTCCTCGCCGGCGTCGGAGCCAGCGAAGACGGCGTAGATGGAGAGCAGAAGAAGGAGGACGGGGTAGAGAAGAGGCGGCGGCGGAGGCGGAAGGGCTCTCGTCGCCATCGCCGCGCGCTCGATTCGATCTCCGCCGCGTCGGAACGGGAAGTGGTGCCCGTGCCCACGGGACTTGACTAGTTTAGGAGGGGTTTATTGGAAACAGTTCACAGATAAAAATAAATTGACAATGTCCTTTTTTAAATAAATTCAGAAAACCTGTTTTAGTTTTAGCCAATTAACTAAATCTATAATTTAAACTGTATATAAATACCACTATAAGCAAGTAAGTTAGACTAATGATTCCTCGTAGCTTAAGGTCCTCTTCTTTTGAGCTGATCTGAACGACTGAACAGCTGAACGGCCGAAATGACTGAACTTCGAGACTTCCTCGAGGTAGTCTTGAGATTTGAATCTATTTCGTTTGACTTGATTTTTAAATCGTTAGGACACACCTTCAAAACAGCGAAAACGGACTTAAAAAATTTTAAGCATATATCGTTTCAAAACGTAGATAAGTCGTTAAGCTGAAAAGAACAGGGCCTAAACCTAGTTCTTCTTAGCTTAATTGCTTAACAGTTTAACAATTTAACGACTTATTTACGTTTTGAAAAAACATATGCTTTAAGTTTTTTTAGTCCTTTTTCGCTGTTTTGAAGGTGTGTCCTAACACTTTAAAAAGCAAGTCAATCGAAATGGACCCAAATTTTGAGACTATCTCGAGAAGCTCTCGACGTTCATTTATTTTAGCCGTCCAGCCGTTCAGATCAGCTCAAAAGAATAGGACCTTAGTTTTTTTTGTTTCTACGTGTAAGCCACATCAGCATCGTATGACTTTTTTTTCTTTTTTCTTCCTTTCCTTTCTTTGTTGTGGCAAGATGGATTGGAGTCGGGGGTCGAATTCTAACAATATGAAAAAGAACAGATATAAAAAGGAAAAGTTGGGATTTATATAATTGATCAAAACTAGTGGGGTTTTCATATATTTTCCCATTTTTTGAGTCTACATCGCCTTTTTAAACAAAAGCAAATTTGCTGCTCTACTAGTTTGTTTACATTAGAGATAGCACGTACAATGGTAGAGATGACTTCACGTTTTTATAGGTAATTTGCTCTCACACAAAATTTCTTAATTATCGTGTAGAGTCAACTTTTGCTTAAGAGACGACTCAAATATCTATACACACTCTCTCTCCTACATATTGTCAATTAGCTGATATGACAATGCTTAGAGATAGCTTAGACTTATTTACGTTTTGAAAAAACATATGCTTTGAGTTTTTAGTCTGTTTTTCGCTGTTTTGAAGGTGTGTCCTAACACTTTAAAAAGCAAATCAATCGAAATGGATCCAAATTTCGAGACTATCTCGAAAAGCTCTCGAAGTTCAGTTATTTTAGTTGTTCAGCCGTTCAGATCAGCTCAAAAGAATAGAATCTTAGTTTTTTTGTTTCTACGTGTAAGCCACTTCAGCATCGTATAACTTTTTTTTTTCTTCCTTTCCTTTCTTTGTTGTAGCAAGATGGATTGGAGTCAGGGGTCGAATTCTACCAATATGAAAAAGAAAAGATATAAAAAGGAAACACCTGTGGTGCTGACGTGGTGAGAAAACCGAGTTGAAGGGTTATTAGTACGCCATATTAGATTACAAACTAAGTTACAGTTGGGATTTAAATAATTGATCAAAACTAGTGGGGTTTTCATATATTTTCCCATTTTTTGAGTCTACATCGCCTTTTTAAACAAAAGCAAATTTGCTGCTCTACTAGTTTGTTTACATTAGAGATAGCACGTACAATGGTAGAGATGACTTCACGTTTTTATAGGTAATTTGCTCACACACAAAATTTCTTGATTATCGTGTAGAGTCAACTTTTGCTTAAGAGACGGCTCAAATATCTATACACACTCTCTCTACTACATATTGTCAATTAGCTGATATAACAATGCTTAGAGATAGCTTAGACTGCTTAGGTGTATTGTTGTACATGCTCTTAGAATGAAAACCAAAATTTTATTTTTTTTTGCTGAGGATTTGTACCTATAGATGTTGGCTTCACAACCAAAATACGTTGCCACATTCTCTAATCGAATTAATCTTATTCTACTGTACAAAATGGGAAATAGTATGAAATGAAAGGGAAACTATGTAACGGGCAAATAAAAATAAGGAATATCTCCGCTATATATATATATAAGCTTGCTACGATGAATTTTTGTAGTATTTGAAGCCATTTTATTTTTTCTGTTTCGGCCTTAAAATTTCCCACTTAAAGGTTCTTGGTGTTTACCATGTTAGCCCCATTCTTTTCTAATTTTACACATAGGCCCTACTTTTGCTCTCTTGGTTTTGCTAAAGTAGCGCATTGCTATTTGCATTACCATACTTAAGTTTTCCTGATTTCTAAGTTATTCTTTTCAATTTATCTGATTTGTTGTTTTGCTTATTTACTGAGAATTTAAATTTCGAGGGCTCTCTAAAACGGCCTTGAGAGCATGTCACACATTTCGTTTGGTTTACTTTTTTAAAGCTGCGTATCTTTGACAAAAAAAGAAAAGAGAGCAAAAGGCACTAAAGTATTCGCGTAAAAAAAACTGAAACAAAGATAAGCAAAAATAAGTAGTTCATGCCCATTTTTTTGTGTGTTGCCTCCCACACTATCGCGCATTCGCGCACCTGCCTTTTTCCAATTTCAAATCTATATGGTTTTACTTCTTCGTCACGAATCATACGCACCGAACTAGAAAATATAAAATCTGCCTCTACACTGCTACTAAAACAATCAATAACAGCACATACTCAGGATAAAAGCCAGTGCTGCCATACTAGATCCTTGGCATCTGTAGGAAATCAAAAGAAATCTCGATAGACAACGCAGGCAATGTCATGAATTTGGCTTGGCATTTTAACGGCCAAGAAAATCTCAAACAACAATATGATTTGCACGGCTTCACCAAAGCCTGGAAAGTTGAAGCCACGAAATTATTAACAAAAAGTAATGTCCTACATCAAACGTCAAGAAAAAACTGGTTACAGGCTTACAGCTTCTGGTAAGAGCAAATGAAGTAAAGGCAACAGCCAAGATAAAGTGAAGTCCTGACTTTAATTTCACAGGATGCTACTGAAAATTCGTCCAATACATAGGACTTGAAGGACTGTAAGCTCATACAGAGGCTGTCTTCTTTTGCTGGAAAATGACTGCATATACTGGGACAGCGACGCCAATGCCAACTGCTCCCAGCACAGAAAGAGTCACCTTCAGCTTCTGATGCTTCATCCTGTGCAAGTTGTACATGTGCTTGGCATGGAGATAGTATGGCTCATCATGGCCATGTCCTCCCATCCTCTTCACACCAGTGGCATGGAATCCACGAGAAGCTGATAAATGCACCAAGGGAAGTCAGCAATCAGGAGTAAATTAGAAAGGACAGAAAAACAGAATTCACAGGCTCATTTCATGACAATGGAATAATTTAGAAATATTATCGTCAAGGAATTCTTGGCTCCGCAGACTATAGGAGTGAAACACTAGTATGTGTGACTTGAAGGCACGGTGGCCCAAAGGAGCTATAGCCAGGTGAGAAATAGAATGATGCGGGTGCCCAACAAAGCGCTCTCTCGTCCAAGTGAAAACACAAACAAAAATGATATAACAACAAAATTAATGTTTTATAGCTTGAATTCCATGTTATGCCCCAATCTCCTTTATATATGATCAGCATGATACAATAGATGACTAATTCAAGCTTCCAATCGAGATTGACTTGGCCTCTAGCCCTCTACCTTGACTTTAATAGAAATGTGAATCCCTTTATAAAGTCAACAGCTAATCTGCAGTCTAATTAAATAACTAACCGAATAACAAAGCTTTCATAACTTTGTGATGCAGTCACGTCCAAGCCGAACTCCTGCTCCAATACTACAAATCTACAATGCATCTGGAATGGGCACTTCTGAGGTTGTCTGTGTCGCACATCTCGTTTTGTTTCTTGCTCCTGAAACACGGGTTCCTGGTGCACTTGCTCCTGCTGCGCTTAATTAATCCCTCAATAGAATGTTTGCTGCTAGTGGGTACTGATATATTGTTTTCAATGATCTATTTCAACCAAAAGACAATATCTTGGTTTCTTTTGTGATGAACCTGAAAGCATTAAACATATTATGAATAGTAAAAATTATCCAGGGGTCGCTGGCATTGCTATAAGGGATGTGGATGCTCTTTTCTATTGGACGCATAGTTACCTACCATAGTATAAGGAAGTTCATTTGAATATTTCAAGCTGTTTTTTTGTTGGTGGTATGGAGATCAAGAACAAGAACTTGCTTTGAAAGAAAAAAGACAATCTTTCCTTTAGTAATGACGTTTGTGGTGTGTGTGTCTCTTTGTCTATGGGCAGGATTGAACAATGAATACCTCAAGTCTTTCCTAGAATCCAGGGAAGAACATTTGTTGAAGACCATGCTGAAAATTGTCCGTGTTGGCGTGCTCAGTCTGTCACGTGGATTCAGGAGGCTGAAGATGGTGGAAATGCTTGACAGTTTTGTTATTAGATAAAGTAAGGATGCCAGTGCCCAGTGTGCAAGCTGGATGTCTCGAAAAAGCTAGATATTTTTCTTTTGCATCAGTCTTAATTTCGATGGTTAGTGGTTTAAATGAGTCAGATTCTAATATTGATGTTCTGGAGATGGATGTTCATAGTGTTGTTTGCAACGTGAGTAGAATAGTAAGTTTGATGCCTAGTGGGAATGATGTTGGATTAATCTTTTCCTGTAAAACTGCCAAAAACTTATTTCCATTCCTATTCATGGAATTGGGGCTTGTTCCCTAGTTAAAAATTGCAAAGAAATAAATAAATAAGAACACAACATAATGATGTAATGAATAGAAGTATAGGACAGACAATGCAAGTAAAGCAGTAAATTGACATTTTTACAATAGAAAACAGACAAATTGCTGAATAATGTTCATTAAAATCATGAGGCCATCACAGTGAAGACAATCAGCATAGGACCCAGCACAAAGAAGGTGTGCGTTCATTGTACATGGACTCCTATGGCCAAAAGAGAGACATAACAGGATAGCAAACTAGGCCAATCATCCAATCCTGCGACTATAATAACTAGTGTTTCCAAATACTTTTAGTGAGGTTGCTACAGAATTACCTCTGAGGCTCCAATCTATCAATCAGTGGCGAATAACGGTGACATAAAGAAAAGGAAAAATTGCCCATGTAGCACTCCACGTCGCGCCTCTCCCCTACATACCACCCCACAAAGCTTTTGCACTCCACTAGCACTGTTTAATTCCGCTGTTAGCCCTTATAGCATTTTGTTAGCTTTTCCACCCCCCCTCTCACTTTGCCTACCTTTTCCCCTCTTCTCTCTCACTGGCGTCCAGAACTTCACCGCCGCCACCTGTCTTCGGGCTCATCTCTCCTCCCTCCACCTGAGCCAGCCATGAGACTGTCGCCGGTGACAGGGGTGACAAGGATGGCGTGGGGGAAGTCATCGTGTTCTTCTTCCTCCATCCGAGCTCGTTGTACTACTCTTGCCATTGCCACTTAGATCCACCCTCGCTGCCAGTTGTCAGCATCAGAGGCACCGCTGCCTCGGGCTACGCCATTGACAGCGTCGTCGCCGCTCAGATCTGTTGCTGCCGTCACGAACAAAGGTAGAGGGAAGAAAGAGGGGAAGGAGTGGACGCGTCGTCAGTTGCCGGCACTGGAGCCATTGCTGCCTCAGGCTCCGCCATTGACGGCGTTGCCGTCGCTAAGATCTGTCGTCGGCGTCACATATAGAGGCAGGTGGAGAGAGAGAGGGGGAAAGGTGTGGCCACGGCCGCCAATTGTTGGCATCGGAGCCGCCGCTGCCTCAGGATCCTCCATTGACGATATCGCCACCGCTCAAATCCGCCGACGCCGTCGCGAATAGAGGTAGAGGGGAGAGAGGGGGGCAAGCGTCATGGCCGCCGATGTGCCATGGCCGAGCTCACTGGAACGCTGCCACGCTCACCATCATGCCGCCATGTGACACCACCACCCCTTAGCGCCAGGATGGAAAAAGGGTTGGCTCGCCAGAAGAGTTGGCTGGCGGTCGGTGGTGGTGAAGAGAGATAGGAGTGAGGTGGCCACTGTGGTGGTGCATAGCGAGAGGGAGGCAGAGGAGAGAAAGAGGCGGAGGGCGAGCTCTGCTCGACTCCGGCGTGGGCGACGACACGTTGGGGGAGAGAGGCGGAGGGGAAGAGATAACGGTGGGAGAGATGGGCATTTAACCAAGGCCTTTCATTTTTAGATATAACGTGTAGTGCTATAAGGGATAGCAGCGGAATTAAACCGTGCTACTGAAGCTCGAGAGCTTTACATGGGAAAATTTTCACTGTTTGCCCAAAAAAAAAAACCAAACTAAAAAATGCCCATACTTTAGACCCAATTGTAAAAATACCCCCAGGCGCCCTCAGGGAGGGCGGCATTCAGAGGTTGCCGCCCTCGGTTGAAGCGGCTAGGTGAGGGCGCCCTCGGCGAGGGCGGCAAGGTGAGGGCGCCCTCGTCAAGGGCGGCAAGGTGAGAACCACGCGTTTTCGGGAAACAAGAAGCTAGCTGATTAATCTTTGAGACGGAATGTATTCTATTGCTAATTAATTACTAGCTAGCTCACATGGCATGCATATATGCATGCACGTCCTTGCTGTACTTGAGCAAAACCTAATTGGGGGATCAAGCAAATATGCTCTTCATCAAGATGAGTAATTAAGTACTTAGTTACTTGTACTCCAGTCCAGCTCAAAAACTGCAGCGAATAAAAAAACTGCAGCGAATCAAATGGAGCAAAAGATGCACAAGAACTAATCAATTAAGTGAGTGATGCCGCCCTAGGCGAGGGCGCCTTCGCCTAGCCGCCCTCACCGACTCTAGATGCCGCCCTCACTGATGGCGCCAAGGGGCATTTTTACAATTGGGTCTAAAATATGGACAATTTTTTGTTTGACTTTTTTTTTTGGGCAAACAGTGAACTTTCTTACATGGTGGTATGTAGGGAAGAGGCGTGCTGTGGAGTGCTACATGGCCAATCTTTCCTCAAAAAACTAAATTTTCTTACAAGAAAACAAGCAAGTTCCGAAATTCCTGTTTGCTGGGATGATCTGGTACAATCCCAACGAGTTGATCATTCCAATAATCGGAAATTAAGCACCGAAATGGTTCATCTCATTCGTCAGATCCGTTCAACAGTGACAATGGACAATGAAAAACTCTTCACAGATTCCGACTATTTTTTCCTGGGAGCAACGGATCTGCCGTTCCACGCATCCACACCAGCACGAACGACGAAAGCCAGCACCCAGTGAAGCGAATCGCACCGCCGAAACCCTAACCAAGCCTCCCCGGTGCGGAGTCGTGGGAACGAAGCGAGGGTGAGCGGGAGCGAGAGGGGAGCTCTTGCCTGGCTTGGATGCCTCGGCGCCGGCGGCGAGGAGGCGGACCCCGGATCGGAGGCCGCGGTTGAGGAGCGCCGTCGCCATCGCCGTCGTTCTTGTGTTCTGGGTCTGGTCGCCGCCGCCGGGGTCGTGATGGAGTGAGAACCGGTGGGTGGTGCCGGGCGATTTCGCTGATTCGTCGCTGCTGACACGCACCGCGTTGGAGCCAGAGCACAGAGGGTTGCGCGCTTGCGAAGGGCGACTACGCTTGGGCCTTGTGCGAGCGTGGCGATAGTGGGCCATGACAAGCCCAGCTGTTAAGTGTGTGCCAATGACCGACCGTACGTGCCCTGATGGGCTGGCCTGAACAAGCAAAATGGCCGTGTCGACGGAAACGGAATTTTACGGTATTTTAATTTTTATTTGCCAAATTTATTTGCGGCTGATTTTAAAGGGAACATATCATCGGTAATCAAGCTTACGATGCAACCATCGTGCAACCGAACTATAAAAAGTTGTAAAAATTATAAAAAAATTTGTAGATGTACTTCATTGTTTACTCTACCTATGTATGAAGTTGCAGGCTTCCCAGCCAGCCACCGTGCACCACATCCGTGCACGGCAAACATGCCGCACCCTGGCATCTGTATCCACGTCACGGCTTTGCCCTCAGTGACGTGATGCAGCGCCTCCTGTGCAATATCCGGTCGCATCACTGCTCCCGCCGTTCCGATCTATCCGGCATCCATCCACGCTTGCCGGTCTGATCGCGAAAGCCGAGGTCGTCGCCGTCGCCTGCCAACCTCGCCGGCTATTTTGTCAGCCCGATCGCCACGTCCGATCATTCCCTATCAACGGTAGCCCATCGAACGGTTCGAACCTCCTGCCCGAAGTGTCCGACACCACCGATCGAATCACCGATCGCCGCCATGAGCCACCTTGCGTCGATAGGGCGTTTTCCGCGGCGCCCGTGTATGCATAAACCTCATGTCTCCCCCTAGATTTTTCGCATGACCAACCTCGCCAACCAAGCTCTGATACCACTTGTTAGGATATGCACCGATGCAAGATCATGAACGACACCCGGAGACACGATGTTTGGTAACGCAGTTCAGCTTTTGCCTACATCTGCGGGGCTCTGATTATGGGCGCTCCTCCCCAATCCATAATACCGTAGCACACCGCTAACCAGGTCACGGCCACATGCCGGCCGCTGACCTCCTCTTGCCTATGCTACTATTATGAAGTCGTTCTTTTGGTTACATCAGGGTTGCCTCCCTTTATATAGTGGAGGCCTGGATAGAGTTCGACTCTAATACTAAACCAACCCTGCCTATTACAACACAGAGTACATGTAACCTACTCGTACACATATTCGACAAAAAACCTAACACTGTTTAATTCCGCCGTTAGCCCTTGTAGCACTTTGTTAGCCTTTCCATCACCTCTCTCGCTTTGCCTACCTTTTCCCCTCTTCTCTCTCACTGGCGTCCAAAATTTCACCGACGCCACCTGTCTTCGGTCTCATCTCTCCTCTCTCCACCTGAGCCGGCCATGAGACCGTCGCCGGTGATAGGGGTGACAAGGGTGGCGTAGGGGAAGTCGCCGTGTTCTTCCTCCACCCGAGCTCGTTGTGCTGCTCCTGCCGCCACCGCACAGATCCATCCTCGCCGCCAGTTGACAGCATCAGAGCCACCGCTGCCTTGGGCTCCATCATTGACAGCCTCGCCGCCGCTCAGATATGTTGATGCCGAAAGGTAGAGGGAAGAAAGAGGGGAAGGAGTGGCCGTGGCATCAGTTGCCGGCTCTGGAGCCATTGCTGCCTCAGGCTCCGCCATTGACGGCGTTGCCATCGCTAAGATCTGTCGCAGCGTCGCGTATAGAGGTAGGCGAAGATAGAGAGGGAGGAAGGTGTGGTCACGCCGCCAATTGTTGGCACCGGAGCCGGAGCCGCTGCCGCCTCGGGATCCGCCGTCGCCATCGCGAATAGAGGTAGAGGGGAGAGAGAGGGGCAAGCGTCATGGCCGCCACTGCGCCATGGCCGAGCTCACTGGAACGCTGCCGCGCTCACCATCATGCCGCCACGTCACACCACTACCCCTCTGCGTCAGGACAGAAAAAGGGTTGGCTCACTAGAGGAGCTTGTTGGCGGTCAGTGATGAAGAGAGATAGGAGTGAGGTGGCCAATGTGGTGGCGTGTTGGGAGAGAGAGGCAGAGGAGAGAAAGAAATAGGTGGAGGGCGAACTCCGCTCCACTCTGGCGTGGGTGACGACACGTTGGGGGAGAGAGGCCGAAGGGAAGAGATAACGGTGGGAGGGATGGGTATTTAACCTAGGCCTTTTATTTTTAGATATGACGGTGTAGTGCTATAAGGGATACAAGCAGAATTAAACCTGGCATTTTTTGGTTGTTTGGATCAAAGCCTATCAAAATTTGGGAAAACATGTCTTTGAATCTGATAAAAATTTATAAATCCAAAAACAAATATTAGAAAATAATAAATAATTATAAAGATACCGAAAACGGAATTTGCTAACAAAAAAAATCATGCAAGTTGGACACTCTATGGATTATATAAAAATTAATAAGTTTTAAAATCGATCGCTAGTTAAAAAGTAAACTATTTAAGAGATTCTCAAGACCATCCACCTGCTACACCAGGTCTAATAGTTATGTTACAAATTGTCTTTTCTAGTCAACATGAAGTTTTGGTTGGCTGCAGGACTCATATATTTATTAAGTAAAATAAAATATCATAAAATACTTTTAAAAAATTATTCAAAGCACTAAGCATTTTATAATATTTTCTTGATTTATATGGACTATTTTCTAGTTTTGTAATTGATATGGACTCATTTTTAATTACATTTTATTTCAGATTTATATTACTTTTATTTTGTTCTAATTTATATGAATAATTCTTTTAATACAATATACAACTATTTTTTTCATTATTTCTATTTCATTGTTATCAACGCTGTAGATATTTCTTCTTTATCTATATGGAAATTATTTTATTTTCGATTTTTCAAAATAGCAACAAACAAAAATTAGCAAAGCATTAATGGCATTATTAATTGCTTTTTTGCATGTAGATGACCGGCGGATAAGCGAAGTTTCAAAACTGTTAAGACCATCATCAGTGGTAGAGCCAAGTAATAGCTTTATAAACTGTATATCATATATAGATAGCTTTCAGTGGTACACCAGAGAATAGAATAGCACGGACGGCCCGATGGTTTGCATCATGGAGGGAAGCGACATCATTATAGCCATCAGGATGAAGCGAACCTGCCCGGATACAGAGCAGCCCAAGGATGGTAAGAGAGTTCTACCGGTGTTGCTCTAATAAACAAGCTTTAGAGAAAGAAGAAAGAGAAAGAAATATAAAAGTGAAAAAGAGGGAGAACAAAGGCGACAGAGGAGGCGCGGTCGAGAAGGCAAGGATCAGGCCAACAAGACGCAAGGAATCACGGGGATGGCGCAAGAGATTAAAAGGAGGAGATGAGAAGCCGGACTCTGCACCTCGCCATCGATCCCTCTCTTCAACTCGCTCCGACTTGGGAGTTGCAGGGGAGAGCTTCGATTGCTCGAGCTCTCAGCTCTGCCTCGATCGCACTCGCACTCTGGGACTCTGCGAGTGCCTAGCCTGGTGTGTCATCGGCCGGCGCCGACTCGGCTCGCGCGGCTGCTCCTGCCGTGCACATCTCGGTACGTACGTACTGCAACAATACAGCCAGAGAAGAACACAGCTAGCTAGTATAAAAATACAGAGTGCTGGTTACGAAAAAAGATGGTGAAATATAAACGTCCTTACATGCATGCGCGCCGTTGTTATGCAGGCGCAGCTATGTAGCCAGCTGGTGGCGAGCGATCTTGATCAGCTGATGTTCCTTCCTGGACCGAAATAGGAGCCTCATCATGTGGACAAGGGTACTGCTACTGCTGCTGCTCTTTGCATTTCAGTTTGTTCGGGTTATTTTTTTCCTCCTCTCTAGCCAATCATGTCGAGACACTCATAGTTTCATGCCGTGTAGTGCATCACCGTCGCTTGTTCAGTTGTACATGCACAATTTAGTTCCATACTAGCAATGTTTATGCGGCCGTGGCGCGTGGCATTAGTTTCGTAAGACACAAATAAATTTTAGAATTTTTAGAGTTTTTAAATTTTCTAGAGTTGTTGTTGTTGTTGTTGTTGTTGTTGTTGTTGTTGTTGTTGTTGTTATTATTATTATGGTTATTTTCTATTATTTCATAATTTTTATAGAAGCCAACATCTCCAATGCTTAAATTTATTTATGGAACTTCACCATGATTCTTTTTGTTGCATTTTGGAATTTTTTTATTTTTCTAGATTTTTCTGAACTTTTGAATGCTTTTTTTATTTTTCCCGGTGGGGGGTGGGGTTACGTGGCAGCACCGGATTACGCCACGTGGCGCGACCAGTTTTTTTTTTTTTGGTTCTGTTTTTCTAGTATTTATTACTTTTTTACAAGTCAACATCTGTTTTTCACCATGATTTTTTTATGCATTTTGAATTTTGAATTTTTCCAGGTTTTTTTCTAAATTTTTAAGGCTTTTTTGTTTTTCCCTAAAGAGGGTGACGTGGTAGCGCCAGATTGCGGCACGTGGCACAACTTGGTGCCAGCCAACTAGTGCTTTGTAATATAGGTAGATGTTTATAAAAAGCACACATTTTGTGAACTAGATGGTGTCAAATGCATGAATCCCAGCTCCCTTAGCATTGCATTTCCTTATAATTTTTCTAGATTTTTATAGGACGCATAGAAAAAAATTAACAAATGGCCCAAATTTTTTTTTAAGGGAGTTATCCCATCATTTCTTGCGTTTAGATATTTTAGAACACAAAAAAGGAGAAAAATAAAAAATGACTCATAATATCATGGTGATGCCTAAAAAAGAGTTAGTCATAAGAATTCTAAGCTTTGTTTAAAAATAAATTAAGAAATAACGCATACTTTCCTTTCTAGCTTTTAGTGGCCAGATAAAAAAAAAATCTTAGAAATCAATCTTCTATTAAATAGAACCCCATTTCATGGTGAATTCACAAAAAGGTTTAGGCATCAAAATTAAAGAACTAAAATGAAAGCTTAAAAATATGGAATCTTAACCATGGTTTCATGACAAGGGTCCATAAAAATATTTAGACGTTAAAGATAAATAAGTTTTGCTAAAAAAAATGAATTAACAATAATGGAAATGAAAACAAATTTCATTATAAGAGAATAAAAAAGTTGCCCGTTTCTAAAATTTTTAGTATTAGGCCTAAAAAAGAGTTAGTCACTTCTAAGAATTCTAGGTCTTGTTCAAAATTTAATTAAGAAACAACGCATTCTTTCCTTTCGTTCTAACTTTTAGTGGCCAACAAAAAAATTATTAGAGATCAAAGTTCTATTAAATACAAACAAATTTTCACGGTGTAGCAATAAAAAGGTTTAGGCATTAAAAATAAAGAACTAAAACGAAAACTTCAAGATATGGAACTTTAACCATAGTTTCAAGATAAGGGTCCACAAAAATATTTAGATGTTAAAGATAAATAAGTTTTGCTAAAAAAGGAATTAAGAATAATGGAAATAAAATAATTTTCATTGTAAGAGTCTATTAAAAAAATTGCCCATTTCTAAAATTTTTATTATTACGCCTAAAAAAAGAGTTAGTCACTTCTAAGAATTCTAGGTCTTATTTTAAAAGATAAATTAAGAAACAACACATTCTTTCCTTTCATTCTAGCTTTTAGTCGGCAACTAAAAAATTATTAGAGATCAAACTTCTATTAAATACAAACGTATTTTCATGGTGAAGTCATAAAAAGGTTTAGGCATTAAAAATAAAGAACTAAAAAGAAAGCTTCAAGATATGTAAGGTTAATCATAGTTCATGATAAGGGTACATAAAAATATTTGGACGTTAAAGATAAATAAGTTTTGCGAAAAAAGGAATTAAGAATAATATAAATAAAAGAATTTTCATTGTAAGAGTGTAAAAAAAAATTTGGCCATTTCTAATATTTGTAGTATTACACCTAAAAAAGAGTTAGTCACTTCTAAGAATTGTAGGTCCTTTCAAAAAATAAATTAAGAAACAACATATTTTTTCCTTTTGTTCTAGCTTTTAGTAGCCAGCTAAAATATTCTTAGATATCAAACTTCTATTAAATAGAACCACATTTTCATGGTGAAGTCATAAAAAGGTTTAGGCATTAAAAATAAAGAACTATAAAGAAAGCTTCAAAATATGAAACCTTAACCATAGTTTCATGATAAGGGTTCATAAATATAATTAAACGTTAAATATAAATAAGTTTTGCTAGAAAAATAAATTAAGAATAATAAAAATAAAAGCATTTTCATTGTAAGTGTCTATAAAATGTTTTGCCCATTTCTAAAATTTTTAGTATTAATAGAAAACGGATCAACAAATAACTCATTCTTTCTTTTCATTCTACCTTTAGTAGGTACCTAGAATGTCAAACCTTTATAGAGTTGAACCGTAATTTTATGATAAGGTTCCATAAAAAGATTTAAACATTACATAAAACTCACAATGAATAATTATTAAATAATGGCGAAGGAAAATCAAAAGTAGGCTCTCAAAAAATATAATTAGAGTTTAAAGTGAAGGGTCCATGGAAAAAAGTTTAAAAAATGAAAACATCGTCTAATTTCATGGTAAGGGTCTATCAAAATATTTAGACATTAAGAATAAATAAGTTCAAACATGATTACATTACTCTATATGTTGGCCTTTTGCTGGAAAAGCTTTGAGATTTTAGGCTCTGCACTCTGATAGGTTGCTGGTTTGAACTGATGAAAATGAAAACATTTGTTATTTTTTTAGCTAATTCTTTGTCACTAAGAGTGGTCGGACGGCGCGTCATGTACGCGCTTACTTTTCTAGTTTCATTTTGTGGATCAAGATGTGACTAGAAGAGGATGGATAAAAGCCAAATTAATTTCTATCTTTTTTCATCACACTCTTCGGAATCCAGAAGATCAGTAAGCTTGAAAACCTCTTTTAAGCCTGGAAACACCGGTTCAACTCTCTAATCGATGCTACTGGAAACTCTTACCGATTGGTGACCCTAATTAACTTGACAAACTGAACTAGACCTGGCCAAATGGGCTGGTCCGGCCGAACCGAACCGAGCCGGCCTGTACTGTTCACGAACCAGGCCGGCTCGGTTTGGTGAACCGAATCAAATCTGGACCGGCTTGGTTCTATTCGCATAGTGGCGTCCGGTTCGGTTCGGTTCGGTTCGCTACTGTAGTGTATTTATTTAATTCAATATATGTATTTGTATATATATTTTATTATGATAAATAATATATTTATTTAATTTGTAATGTATATTTGTGAAATATAATGGTTTTTCTTAAATTTTATATATATTTTTAAATAAGATAAACCGGCTAATAAAAAACCGGGCCGGCCCGGTTCGGTTCGGTTCGATACTGTTGTATATTTATTTAATTCAATATATGTATTTTCTTTAATTTGTAATGTATATTTGTGAAATATAATGGTTTTTTTTAATTTTTATATATATTTTTAAATAAGATAAATCGGCTAATAAAAAACCGGGCCGCTGCGGTGTGAGCACAACGCTGAAGAGATTATCGATCGGCACGCAAGAGATGCTCCACAGCCACCATCGATGCTTGGGAGAATCAGATAGTTTAAGATTTTCTATCAAGATGATACTTTGTTTGTTTATGTGTTTTTTTTCACAGATGCGCGGATTCATGTGGTTTTTAATTTTGTTTCTGTTTCATTCCTTTTGCTCGGGGGCCGCCATGGCCTTCTCCCGCGCTCGGGCGGCGCTCGGGCAGCGCGTGGCGGAAGTAGAGGCCGTGGCCAGGAGGGAGTGGCCGGAGGGGAGCTCGCTGAGCGTAATAACTTCGTATAGCATACATTATACGAAGTTATACGAACCACATCAAACGATGCCACGTGGAGAGGTGCCCTAGGATGGCTACCGTCTTTTCGCAAAATTCGTATGATTTTTTTTCGTTGGAAACCTTCTGGGCAGCCGATCTCCTAATGGCCCGCTGCATTTGGAGCAAAGCTTCCTTCCGTCGCATAAACTTTAGAGATCTGCAGCACCTACACCTGCGCTCCTGCCCCAGGCTCCAGTTTGTGATGCTGGTGTGGTGGCAACACTCCTTCCATAGCTTGGAGACCCTACACATCATCCACTGCGGCGACCTCAAGCACGTCGTTGCCGCACCGGACGGCCCATATGAGCCAAGAGAGATCCGAAAGGAATTCTATTTCCCGAAGCTGCGCAACATCCACCTGCACGACCTCCCCACGCTGCGGCAGATATGCGAGGTCAGGATGGTGGCGCCCGCGCTCCAGACCCTCAGGATCCGGGGATGCTGGGGCCTGCGGCGGCTGCCGGCCATGGAAACCCGCGGAGAAGGCGAGAAGAAGCCGAGCGTGGAGGTGGAGAAGGACGTGTGGGACAGGCTGGAGTGGGACGGTTTGGAGGCCGGCCACCACCCCTCCCTCTTCCAGGCTCCCACACACTCGCGCTACTACAGGCACAAACTGCCCAGGGGCTCCCTCCTCAGGTACTCCATCTGCACATTGATCCATGAATCATCCATCTTGCTTTTCTTTGTCGATTCCGATATATAGTGCTGCTGATCTTAACCACTACCGGTTTCTTCCTCTGTCCATCACACCGCGCGGCGCCTAGGTGAGCTCTGTACGGCGGTTTCTCCATCCCCCGTGACGTCGCATGGGAGTGGGACCGCTTCGTCTACTCTGCGACGATTGCTCATGCTGCTGCACGTGTTTGGTTTGCTTCCCACGTCTTTCAAAAACGTAATAACTTCGTATAGCATACATTATACGAAGTTATACGACAAATACAAGCACAGGATATGCAAGCAATTAGTGCAGAGATATCATCTTATTTCTTCGCACCTGAAAGTCCTAACAATGCCCCGTTGCTCTTAGCTGATACCTTATTTGCACACTCGACCACCCTTCGTGTACTTCATCTATCATGTTGTGCCTTCAAATTTGCGTCACCACCTTTCATTTCGTATAACTTCGTATAATGTATGCTATACGAAGTTATTACGAGTATATGTTACTGGTTTTAAAACTTCTCTCGTTTTGGTGTATATATATTTCATACTTTGTCCAACTTGCATGAAAAAAATTTAACATCTAAACTAAAATCTTGAGCCAACCATTTTTAAAATTTTCCATTTTTTACATTTTAAATACATGTTTGTTACCAAATTTACTGTTTCCATTTTATTATTTTTTTTATAAGTTTTTTTTTGTTATTTTAAATATTTATAATTTTTTATTTGACTATGGAAATAAAAAGGCACATACCACCTATATTACCAAAATTTGCTGGCATTTTTTGGTTGTTTGGATCAAAACCTATAAAAATTTGAGAAAACATGCCTTTGTATCCAATAAAAATTTATAAACCCAAAAACAAATATTAGAAAATTAGAAATAATTATAAAGATACCAAAAAAAGATATTTGCTAACAAAAAGTTTAATTTAAAATGAAAAACATAAAAAATGAAAAGTTTAAAAAATGGGTCGCTCAACATTTTTAGATAAATTATAAAAAATTCGTGCAAGCTGGACACTTTATAAAATATATAAAAAATAATAAGTTTTAAAATCAATCGCAAGTATAAAAGAAAACTATTTAAGAGATTACTCAAGACCATTCACCTGCTACAACTGGTCTAATATTTATGTTATAAATTGTCTTTTCTAGTGAACACGAAGTTCTCGTTGGCTGCAGGACTCATATATTTATTAAGTAAAGTAAAATATCATAAAATGTTTTTAAAAACTTATTCAAAGCACTAATTAAGCATTTTATAATATTTTTCTTGATTTGTATGGACTATTTTCTAATTTCGTAATTGATATGGACTCATTTTTAATTACATTTTATTTCAGATTTATGTTATTTTTATTTTTTCTAAGTGATATGAAATAATTCTTTTAATACAACATACAACTATTATTTTCATTATTTCTATTTGATTGTTATCAACGGTGTAGATATTTGTTCTTTATCTATATGAAAATTATTTTATTTCAATTTCTCAAAATAGCAACAAAAAAAAATTAGCGAAGCGTTAATGGCATCATTAATTGCTTATTGCATGTAGATGACCGGCAGACAAGCAAAATTATCAAAACTGTTATACATACGAAAGCATCTTCAGTTGTAGAGCCAAGTAATAGCTATACGAAAGCTTTATATCATATATATAGAATATAGATAGCTTTTAGTGGTACACCGGCGAATAGAATAGCACAGACGTCCGATGGTTTGCATTATGGAGGGAAGCGACATCATTATAGCTATCAGGATCAAGCGCACCTGCCCGGACACAGAGCAGCCCAAGGATGGTAAGAGAGCTCTACCGGTGTTGCTCTAATAAACAAGCTTTAGAGAAAGAGGAAAGAGAGAGAAATACAAAAGTGAAAAAGAGGGGAGAACAAAGGCGAGAAAGGAGGCGCGGTCGAGAAGGCAAGGATCAGGCCAACAAGACGCAAGGAATCACGGGCCGGGATGGCGCAAGAGATTTAAAGGAGGAGAAGAGAAGCCGGACTCCGCACCTCGCCATCGATCCCTCTCTTCAACTCGCTCCGACTTGGGAGTTGCAGGGGAGAGCTTCGATTGCTGGAGCTCTCAGCCCTGCCTCGATCGCACTCGCACTCTGGGACTCTGGGAGTGCCTAGCCTGGTGTGTCATCGGCAGGCGCCGACTCGGCTCGCGCGGCTGCTCCTGCCGCGTACATCCCGGTACGTACGTACTGTACAGCCAGAGAAGTAGACAGCTAGCTAGTACAAAAGACGGTGAAGTATACAAGCGTGCCGTTCTTACTGTGTGCATGCAGGCCGCTCAGCTATGTAGCCGTGCTGGTGGGGAGCTATCTTGATCGGCTGATGTTCCTTGCTGGGCCGAAATAGGAACCTCGTCATGAGGACATTGGTACTGCTGCTACTACTGCTCTTTCCATTCCAGTTTGTTTGGGTTTTTCCCCCTCCTATCTAGCCGATCATGTCGAGACTTTCATAGTTTCATGCCGTGTGGTACATCAGTGTCGCTCGTTCAGTTGTACATGCACAATTTAGTTCCATTCTAGCAATGTTTATACTTCACCATGATTTTTTTTTTGGTTACATTTTGGATTTTTTTTCTAGAATTTTTTGAACTTTTGAAGGCTTTTTTTTCCCGGGGGTGATGTGGCAGCACCAGAGTGTGCCACATGGCGCGACCAGTTTTTCTTCTGTTTTTCTATTATTTCTTATTTTTTATACAAGTCAACATCTCTAATGCTTAAATTCATCTATGGAATTACACCATGAATGTTTTGATGCATTTTGAATTTTTATTTTTCTATTTTTTTCTGAATTTGTAAGGCTTTTTTTTGTTTTTCCCAGAGAGGGTGGCGTGGCAGCACCAGATTGCGGCACGTGGCATAACCTGGTGCCAACCAGTTAGTGCTTTGTAATATAGGTAGATTCTTAAGCAGCGGCACTGTCACTAGCTAGTTGTTTATAAAAGCACACATGTTGTGAACTAGATGGTGTCAAATGCATGGTTTCAACTTAAAAGTGCTACAAAAATATGCATGATATGTTCATGATATCTATCTGCAAAAATATCTATTCTATATACAAGCGCTAGACAAGGCTACAGAACTTGCCTGCCAGGGTGGCCACGTCGCTTCATCGATTCCTGGCCGTTTGATCACGAGCGAGGGCTTGATCGATCCGGCCGTCCATTCAGGCTTTATATATAAAAGACTTTGTTTCGGCAAAAGGAAAGCAAGGCGCGGCGACTGCTTGGTTGGTTTCAGATGCTAGCTTTCACGTAAGAGGCTTAGGTTTGCATCCCAGTTGCTCCCCTTTTTACCATTTATTTTACCTTTCCTTTCCTGTCCTCTCCTCTCTTCTCTTGTTTACCGTTTTGGTCCAAGGAAAGGCAACAATCGCGCTTAGCTCGGTTGGTCTCCCACGTCCGCACACATCGATGGGTGTTGGGTTCGAATCCTAGCTCGCCCAGCGTTGCATTTCCTTATATTTTTTATAGGACGCATAGGAAAAAATAGAAAACGCGTAGAAAAAAAAAAGAAAGTGGCCCAAATTTTTTTTTTAGGCAGTTAGCCCATCATTTCTTGCGTTCAGATATTGTAGAACACAAAAATGGGGAAAACTAAAAATGGCTCATAATATCATGGTGATGCATAAAAAAGAATTATAGGTTTTGTTCAAAAATATATTAAAAATAACGCATTCTTTCCTTTCGTTCTAACTTTTAGTGGCCAGCTAATTTTTTTTTAGAAATCAATCATATATTAAATAGAACCGTATTTTCATGGTGAATTCATAAAAAGGTTTTAGCGTTAAAAATAAAGAACAAAAAAGAAAGCTTCATAATATGGAACCTTAATCATAGTTTCATGATAAGGGTACATAAAAATATTTAGACGTTAAAGATAAATAAGTTTCACTAAAAAAGGAATTAACAATAATGGAAAGGAAAAAAATTTCATTGTAAGAGTCTATAAAAAAATTCCCATTTCTAAAATTTTTAGTATTAGGCCCAAAAAGGAGTTTGTCACTTCTAAGAATTCTAGGTCTTGTTCAAAAATAAATTAAGAAGCAACGCATTCTTTCCTTCCAGTTTAGCTTTTAGTGGCCAACTAAAAAATTATTAGAGATCAAACATCTATTAAATACAAACGCATTTTCATGGTGAATTCATAAAAAGGTTTAGTCATTAAAAATAAAGAACCAAAAAGAAAGCTTCAAGATATGGAACCTTAACCATAATTTCATGATAAGGGTAAATAAAAATATTTAGATGTTAAAGATAAATAATTTTCGCTAAAAACAAAATTAAGAATAATGGAAATAAAAGAATTTTCATTGTAAGAGTATATAAAAAATTACCCATTTCTAAAATTGTTAGTATTTGGCACAAAAAAGAGTAACTCACTTCTAAGAATTCTAGGTCTTTTTAAAAAATAAATTAAGAAACAATGCATTCTTTTCTTTCGTTCTAGCTTTTAGTGGCAAACTAAAAAATTCTTAGAGATCAAAATTCTATTAAATACAAATGCATTGTCATGGTGAAGTTATAAAAAAGTTTAGGCATTAAAAATAAACAGCTAAAAAGAAAGCTTCAAGATATGGAATATTAACCATAGTTTTATAATAAGGTTCCATAAAAATATTTAGACGTTAAGGATAAATAAGTTTCGCTAAAAAAGAATTAAGAATAATGGAAATAAAAGAATTTTCATTGTAAGAGTCTATAAAAAAATTTGCCCATTTCTAAAATTTTTAGTATTACGCCTAAAAAAGAGTTAGTCACTTCTAAGAATTGTAGGCCTTTTTAAAAATAAATTAAGAAACAACACATTTTTTCCTTTCGTTCTAGCTTTTAATGGCCAACTAAAAAATTTTTAGAGATCAAACTTATATTAAATAGAACCGCACTTTCATGGTGAAGTCATAAAAAAGGTTTAGGCATTAAAAATACAGAACTATAAAGAAAGCTTCGAAATATGGAAGATTAACCATAGTTTCATAATAAGTGTCCATAAAAAATTTAAATGTTAAAGATAAATAAGTTTCGCTAGAAAAATAAATTAAGAATAATAAAAAAAATAGAATTTTCATTGTAAGTGTGTATAAAATTTTTTCCCAATTCTAAATTTTTTATTATTTATAGAAATCAGATTTGCAAATACCTCATTCTTTCCTTTCATTCTACCTTTAGTAGTTAGTAAAAAATACCTAGAATGTCGAACCTTTACAGAGTTGAACTGTATTTTTTTATAAGATTCCATAAAAAGATTTAAACATTACATAAAATTCACAATGAATAATTATTAAATAATGGCGAAGAAAAATCAAAAGTAGGCTCTAAAAAAATAATTAGAGTTTAAAGTGAAGGGTACATGGAAAAAAGCTTAAAAAATGAAAACATCATCATAATTTTATGGTAAGGGTGCATCAAAATATTTAGACACTAAGAATAAATAAGTATCACAAAAATGATTACATTACTATATACATTGGCCTTTTGCAAGAAAAGCTTTGAGATTTTAGGCCCTGTACTCTGATAGGATGCTGGTTTAAACTGATGAAAATAAAAACATTTGCTATTTTTAGCTAATTCTTTGTAACTATGAGTGGTCAGATGGCGCGCCATGGGCGCGCTTACCTTTCTAGTTTCAGTTTGTGAATCGATATGTGACTAGAGGAGGATGGATAAAAGCCAAATTAATTTTGATCTTTTTTCATCACACTCTTCAGAATCCAGAAGATCAGTAAGCTTGAAAACCTCTTTTAAAGACAAAGCCTGGAAACACCGGTTCAACTCTCTAATCGATGCTACAAAATCTCTTACCGATTGGTGACCCTTTATCTAACTAACTTGGCAAACTGAAGGCCTGTGTTGACTGACCGAGCTGGTCCGTGGTTAAACAAGTAACCATCCGCAGTATACTAGGACCAAATATCAGCCAAATTCACTATTCGTCCGCTAATCAAGACCTCCTTTCACTACTCATCCACATTTTCCTCTATTATGTTTTATTCACTACAGTGTTTAGAACAATTAACACTGTTTGAGACATCCCGCCACTAAGGATGCCCTA
Source organism: Raddia distichophylla (assembly GCA_005191435.1). Classification (NCBI taxonomy): domain Eukaryota; kingdom Viridiplantae; phylum Streptophyta; class Magnoliopsida; order Poales; family Poaceae; genus Raddia; species Raddia distichophylla. The sequence goes on along the minus strand of SPJY01007910.1, from coordinate 2,738,349 downwards.
GCTAGCAAGTAGTCACAATGGACGGCCCGTCCGTGGGTAGCAGAGCTTAGGTGGACAGGGTCCATGGGAGGTGGAGCTGGCAGTGCGAATGATGGCGTGATGAGTGTCCATGAAATGAGGGGCACGACGGACTAGGGTCCCAAAGAGGTCTGATCCGTGGAGGATAGACAGACTATCAGTCACTGGTGATCAACATGCCAAGCTTTTATAGTGGTGACAACCTGACTGCACTATTAAAAACTAGGAGCATGTTCAAAGTGGTTGAGTAAGTTGGCTGAGGTAAAATAAGTTGAATGTTAAACTAGACTTTGGGAGGTTCTTAAATCTGCTTCTCAAAGATAATTCTCTTCATTTAAGTTATTTTTAGGAGTTTTTAGAGATGATTTTATGATTAAGAAAAAACTAGACTGAAAAAGCTAACTTCATTTTCTAACCAAGTGAGCCTAAACAACTTTGAATATGTTATAGGTCAGCCTTGATTAGTGTTGAATCACTTCTAAACCAAAACTACTCTACTCTAGGATGTTCTGAAGCATTCTAAACAAGAATTGAAGTTGTGGCCTCTTTGATTGAAAAGTTCAGTTATCTTATAGGAGTTGAGAGCCCATGAAAAGAGATTTGAAAAGGCTGAAAAATATACTAAAATAAATTTTTTGGGATATTTAAGATGGGCCACTAAAAGTCCCAAAGAAATAAATGCAAAGTGTTACATCAACCAAATCTAGATGAGTGTCTACACTTTTTTATGATGCTAAATCACAGAAAAACTCAATAAAAAAAGTTGGGAACACGATTTCTAGGGTTCGAGTCAAGAATACCGAAGAACGGATCAACCGAAAACAAAGAAGCATAAATTCAGTTGATTTCAATCGGACGTCTGATCTGTGACGTCCGCCATGGTTTTAAGCCCCAGAAGAGAAGAGTACTACGTGCATCACACTTTTGATACACATGTATTTGCAACACCTCCTAGCTTGGGCCAATAGGATCAGACGATGCATGGGTTAGTACACACGAAAGTTTGGGTGACAAATCCTTGTGGATGTCTTTTGTTTAAAAAATAAAATCGCTATTTGGACGTTGGGATGATAGTACAAATATCTAGTTAGCATCTCCTAGCAAAACGTAAGTAGTTGTGGTATCTTCTAATTATCGATCATTATTATAGGATACCTATACCAAAAGTGTTGAGGACGCTGCGAGGGAGATACTTGCGTCGTTTGCTGATGACTCCACAAACACAAGGATCATCTACTTCGACGGTTGGCGAGGATTCGGGGCATCTACCGTTCTTAGAGCCGTGTCAGATACTCTTACAAATGAGAAATCCTCTTCAGGACCACACTTTAGCAAAGTGATCCATATAGATTGTTCCACATGGAAAAGTAGAAGAGCGGCACAGAGATCAATTGCAGTAGAACTAAACCTTGATCATTTGACATTGGAAGATTTTGATAACAAGGATGAGGAGGATGATTTCAACGGGGTGAATGAAGGCTCTAGAAGTGAGATAGACAGTGCCACGTACAAGATTTATTGGTACCTTAGAGATCATCAATTTGCGATGATATTTCATAATGGGAGTGGTGTGGAATTTGATGTAGGTTTATTTGGTGTTCCTTCATTTGGAAGAGTTCAGGGAAACTTAATGCTGTGGACTTTCCGGCGAAGGTTTCGAGCAGGGGAACAATACTTAGAGATACAAAATAAAGTGAAGAATGTTGATTTGTTTATTTATGAATCAATGTATAGCATAACAATAGAACAAATTTTCTTCCCAATACTGCAACAAGAGGCTGCTGCTATATCTGCTAATTATGCATGCAATATGCAGAAGATAAGCATCGAAAGGATTGTGTATTTTTGCTTATATGAATTATTTCTACATCTAAGTTTTCCCCAAATCACAAGGTATGACTGGCTAGCACGTTCTTCTAATTATTGGATTTGTGACGGCATTGAGCAAGGTGATCAGGCCTGGGAGATTAGCAATGCACTTCGTGAGGAAATAAAATGGGACCTGCCTCCTACAACAAGAGGCCGCTGCTATATCTGCTAATTATCCATGCAATATGCAGAAGATAAGCACCGAAAGGATCGTGTATTTTTGCTTATATGAATTATTTCTACATCTACGTTTTCCCCAAATCATAGGGTATGACTGGCTAGCACGTTCTTCTAATTATTGGATTTGTGACGGCATTGAGCAAGGTGATCAGGCCTGGGAGATTAGTAATGCGCTTCGTGAGGAAATAAAATGGGACCTATTTCCTACTTTACTTGATGACGTGAGTGAAATGTTTGCAGACAAAATTTATCCTGGAAACAACTCTATTCAATTTATGGCATTCAAGGACAAGTTTAATGTCGGTGGACAAATGCACTACCCTTGGATCTTTGTCACCTCGAGGTCAAAGAACATACAAATACAAGCACAGGATATGCAAACAATTAGTGCAGATATATCATCTTATTTCTTCGCACCTGAAATTCCTAACAATGCCCCGTTGCTCTTAGCTGATACCTTATTTGCACACTCGACCACCCTTCGTGTACTTCATCTATCACGTTGTGCCTTCAAATTCGCATCACCACCTTTCATTTGTTGTCAGAACATAAAATATCTTGGGCTAGACCGTTGTGAGGACAAAGGGGGAAGGGCTAGTGAGAGACTAGACCAAAGGAAGCTGGAGTTTCTCAATCGATTATGGGTTTTGGATCTATTTTACACAGACTGGTACCAAATCTTATACAAAGAAGTTTTAGATCTTATGGTTAATCTTTGGGAGTTAAATTTAGAAGGAGTCACGTGTTCTTACACTAGTTTTACACGATCACAATTAAAGCATCTGCACAAGCTCCGAATTGTTGATCCTTTGTGTGCATTAGAGACATCGCCATGCATTGAATTCTCATTTATAGGCAAGACAAAGCTACACTGTCTTGATTTCTTAGGCAACAATGACAAGAAAATTACAACAAGAAGCCTACCAACTAATCTTGACTCTACTGTTGCTGAGTTGTGTACACAAGAATTATCTGCTTCTTCTTCGGATCAAAAGCATGGCAAGATTTCCATGGTCACCAAGGTCTCCCTAGAAGGTTGCACACAATTGGAGAACCTGTTCATGCGTGGGCTACCCAACGTCGTCGAATTAGATCTTTCTGGAACAGCAATCAAGATACTTGACTTTGATACTATGGTTGTGGAAACCCCAAGTCTCAAGCGACTGTTCCTACTTGGTTGTAAGAGACTTCGTGCAATAAAATGGAACACAAGTGGCTCCAACATAGTACAATCCAAATTGGAGTTACTGTGCATCGACACACGAGCTAGTATTGGATGTACTCGACCATTAGTTGATCTAAATAATTCATTAGAGCTGCAGGTTCATGCTATTCTTGCGGATGCGAGGCTTGCTCGGTCCTTATGGTTACCGGTAGAAACACACCTAATCGAATATGTTTATTTTAATATCCTCATCACCTCATCATCTGTGTATAGCGGAGCAGTCCAAATTGAAGAAGCCTGCAAGGACGCAAGTGATGAAGTGAGTCTACTTCATCCTGTTCACACTGGTCAATACAGTGATGTTATGATGAGGATGGTTGGGGATGCTCTCACACATGATTTTCCGAAACCTCTGACGGCAAGAATGGATCGCCATATCGAGATTGCTCAAGGGAGCCATATAGTGGAGAGTGAAATGCTACATTCTAACCATCCCAATTTAGGGCATTTGATAAGACGTTGTGCTGAATCCGTTCATGTGCATGATGTCTCGTCCAGTGCTAGTATGCCTAAAGGTAATTGGGAGTACCACCTCAAACGATGCCACGTGGAGAGGTGCCCTAGGATGGCTACCGTCTTTCCACGAAATTCGTTTCATTTTATTCCGTTGGAAACCTTCTGGGCAGCCGATCTCCTAATGGCCCGCTGCATTTGGAGCAAAGGTTCGTTTCGTAGCGGGAACTTCATAAATCTGCAGCACCTACACCTGCGCTCCTGCCCCATGCTCCAGTTTGTGGTGCCGGTGTGGTGGCGACCCTACTTCCCTAGCTTGGAGACCCTACACATCATCCACTGCGGTGACCTCAAGCACGTCGTCGCATTGGACGACGCACTTGAGCCAGGAGAGATCCCGAAGGAAGTAAAATTCCCGAAGCTACGCAGCATCCACCTGCACGACCTCCCGACACTACGGCAGATATGCGAGAAGGTCAGGATGGTGGCGCCCGCGCTCCAGACCCTTAGGATCCGGGGATGCTGGAACCTGCGGCGGCTGCCGGCCGTGGCAGCCCGCGGAGAAGGTGAGAAGAAGCCGAGCGTGGAGATGGAGAAGGACGTGTGGGACGCGCTGGAGTGGGACGGCTTGGAGGCCGGCCACCACCCCTCCCTCTTCCAGGCGCCCACACACTCGCGCTACTACAGGCACAAACTACCCAGAGGCTCCCTCCTCAGGTACTCCATCTGCATGCACAATGATCCATGAATCCATCTTGCTTGTCTTTTCCAATAGGAAAAAGTACCAATTTGGTCCCTCAACTATAGCCGTTGGACCACTTTGGTCCCTGAACCTCAATACCGGACTTGGGAAGTCCCTCAACTAACAAAACCGGACTTAAATAGTCCTTTGACCCGGTCAGCAGGTGGTTTTAGGGACCTTTTAAGTCCGGTTTTGTTAGTTGAGGGACCTCCCAAGTCTGGTTTTATTAGTTGAGGGACCTCTCAAGTCTGGTTTTGAAGCTCAATACCGGGTAAAAGGACTATTTAAGTCCGGTTTTGTAGTTGAGGGACCTCCCAAGTCCGGTATTGAGGTTGAGGGACCAAAGTGGTCCAGGGGCTATAGTTGAGGGACCAAATTGGTACTTTATCCTTTCCAATATAGTGCTGCTGATCTGACCACTACCCGCGGCGCCTAGGTGAGCTCTGTACAGCGGTTTGCTGCTGCGTAGCCTGCGGCCTCGCCTCCATCCACCGTGACGTCACATGGGACCGCTTCGTCTACTCTGCGACGATTGCTCATGCTGCTGCATGTGTTTGGTTTGCTTGCCACGTCTTTCAAACAATAAAATAGCCTGGTTCCCCTGGTTCGTGCATGGCTGTCCGTACAAACCTGGCCTGGCTTGATAAGTGCTTGTTGTGCTCACAGTGTGTGACTTGTAAGATTTTTTTTCCAATGCCTATATGTGGCCATGCGCGATTGGGGCACGCTACGGCAGCCTCAACGCACAACGTATCTGAAGTTCTGAACCAAGAAGCAGCCGGTGGTGGGCTCGCCGCCTGCATGCGTGTGTTTGTTATGCTTTCCTTGTGTGTGTTGTGTGCTGCCTGCTACTCTGAGCAACTTGTTGAATTAAGTTTGTACGTGACCTGTCCTGCGATTATGCCGAATGCATCCATTGAGATGACATGTTTGTATGCATCTATTTGCTCCTAAACTATCCTGTAAACATAGGATGGAGTACTGCGCTGAAAAAAAATGTACCCCCAATTCTAAAATAACAGTTATTTTGTAAAATGACACGGTCTTTAAAATACAACTTTAACCATCAATCATCATTGCGAATTTTATAAAAATGTTTTTGAGATAAATTTATATGTATGGTTTTCATGTACCCAATTTAAATAGTTCAAAACATTTTTGTTGACAAAGTTTAACACTTTGACTTCGGTAACTCTAAAATGACTGTTATTTTTATAATGAAGGGAGTATTATCAATGCATCCCTATCATGTGTTCCTATATAAATATAGTTAGTATTGAAGGAATACACCAATTAAAACCCAAGCATCAGCGGCAAGACGGAGACATTTTAATTGAAGGCCAACCAAGCAGACTGAAAATCAACAACTTCAACAAGGGAACGGCGTCGGACGCCTCGCCGTCGCACGTCCAGCGTACAGGATTTTCACCCAAGGGGAACTTCATAGTGGAGATGGAAACCACAAGATACCTCCAAAGAGGAAAGAAGCGCAAAAAGGCGTCACCATCATCCGCCCAAACAGGGGAGCCAAGCAGGGCATTCGCCCAATGCACACCAACTCCCGAAGATGCACTAAAGGTGACCTAAGCAAGAGCATCGAAGACCACATGCGCCTGCAACCGCAAAGGAAAGAGACCTTAGGGCGGAACCAGTGAGCTCACTGGAGCCACCCTCCACCACGCTAGATCCTGTCACCATGAGAGCAACGACGAGAGGAGGAGGACTATGCTGCAACAATATGTCACAGGGAATAACTGCTACAGCCGCCACTAGGGGCGATGACGACGCTTTGATCGGTGTCCCACAAACGACCTAGGCCGAGCACCATGCCGGTCCACTGATGCCACTAGGAAGCCTGCCATGCCAAGGCACCACAGCAAGACTCCAGAAGAAAGAATGGACGTCGCTGTCATAGCAGAGGGTGACGACGATGACGCTTAACAGGACAAGACAACATCATGCTGGCAGCCCTAGTACAACTGGCTAACCGGTGCCTCCAGGAGGCCCTCCACTATAGGAAGCCACATCCATTCATTGTGAAGAAGAAAAGACATCGACGCCAAAAGAGGAGGGAACGACAACAACATTCCGACCGATGCTTCACTGATAACCTAGTCCTGATCAACGTTGCAGCAAACCATTGTGAAGAAGAATGGATGCCGCTGTCAGAGGGGGACGCGATGATGATGCTCTAGACAACGATCTACCAATTGCCCAAGCCAGACCACCTTGCCAGCCCACAGCCATCATCGGGGAGAACAAAGCACTTCAACAAGGCCAACTGACCTGAAACAATGCCATCACAGCCAGAGCCGACCAAATGCATGTTTTTACCACTACGTTGCGCCCGAACTTGAGGCCGAGCTCGCGATGTCTATGGGGGAACTCATCACCGCAGGCCGCTCCTCGAAAAGATCTAATTCTCATGGCCACACCTAGATCTGACGCTCGTTGCCGGAAAAAGAGAGGAGAAGGAAGGAGAGGGAGACGACCGCCGCCTCACGCCGGAACCCACACCAAGGGTGGTGGAGAAAAGAAGGGGCACTCGATAGGGAGGACGCCGCTCACTACGCCACTAGAAAATTGGCCCTAGGAGAGGAGGGGAGGTCGCCAACTGCCAAGCCAGGGGGTGGGAGAGAAGGGTGGTCATGCTAGCTCCAAGCTCCTGGATTCCCTAGGCTTTCGGGTCGCGCTCTCCTCCAACATTGTGCTCCGCGCTATCGCCTCGTCTAGATCTAGGTCACCGCCAACCGTTGCAGCCCGCTACACGCCGAGACCGATGAGCTCAACATCGACGCAACCAGCGATGAGGACGGCCAGTTTAGCGTTGACCTCCCGTCGAACCGCAACCGCATGCACAAGTCGAGGAAGCGCGACCACACCATGCACGTCCCTCATCGGCCCGTCGTTGAATCTGGCCAACCTGCTGCTGGGCCCGATTGCCCTGCCACGGGATCCAGCTTCCCATTGCTGGATCTAGGCGGCTCGATGCTGGCAACAACCACCAGAAGAGAACAACTAGAGGGGAGAGAGATGAAGGGGAGGAGAAGAAGGACCTGCCGCTGGACCAGCGACGACAACACGCGACGAAGGATATCGGCGAAGGAGGGATAGGCGTTAGGGATGGGGTTTGTCGGTGTCTGGGAAACGCGCCTCGGACGGACGCGGGTCCACGGACTGGCAGATGAATTTGTAGTTGGAGTGAGGCCCAACGACGACCCTTCTCAGCATCCTGGGGCGGCGGCCGAGCTCCCGGAGGCTCAGGCCGCGCGGTCTTCCCGGACAGCGCCTGGTGCGACTTGGCGATCCGGGTACAGATCCGTCGTACGGTGAGGAAGAGAAGGGGAAGAGAGAGAGAGAAGAATACAAACCGTGAAGACACAAGCGATTTACCCTGGTTCGAGCCCCCACTACTGGGTAATAGCTCTACTCTAGCTCTTGTTGATTATATAGTGGAAAACAGTACAAGGGTGCCGAGACCGGGCTTGGAGGCACCAATCCCGAGCTTACAGGGAGGTGTTGGACACTGTGGTGACTAAGAGCTACGGCTACTGCTAAGGAAGCTTCGGACGCATGTGTTGCTAGAGATGTATTGCGCGAGAGGGTCGGATCGGATCGCTTGGTCCTCTGACTGGGTCCGGGGGCCTTTCCTTTTATAGGCGCAGCGGATCGCCCGGAGCTGATGCGGCGGGCCCTGTCGGGGATAAAATCATGGCCCATTGCCATGGCCCACTCCCTGACGGCCTAATCGAACAGCCTCCTAGGTCCTGGCTCCCTAGAAGGTTCTATCTGGCTCATATGCATCCTGCCGAACAGCTTCCTGGTTGGCACGGTGCGTAACGGCCAAGAATTCCTGTTTGAGTTCGACTCGAACAAGAGTTCTGCACGGCTACGTGAAGACCCGGACGTAGTTTCTTGGATTGGAGCAGACGTCGTGATCCCCACGAATTGGAGTATACCTTATCTGCCTCGGGATGTATTTGGCATGTTTACGAGTTCGTTACGATCTCGTGGTCAGCCCGGCCCGATTATCCCTTGGTAGGTCGGTTGTTCAACACTATATAAACAAGGCCCCTACGACGTGTAAAGGGTAGACGGTCCAACATCAGATCATCGCAAGACTTGAAGTTTAGATCGAACACTATTTCCTGTACACCCAAGTTCTCGTCGAAACCTGTTCGTCTCGCCGAGTTCCTCCTTGTAATCCTTCTCTCACATAAAGAAGCGCTGGACGTAGGGTTGTTATCTCCTCGGAGAGGCCCGAACCAGGATAAAAACCCTGTGTCTCCCTGTTGCTCGTGGATTGTTGTTTGCCTTGCTCGGCAAGTCTTCTATCTCCCTTTCTCAAGAACCTTAGTTGACTTGGGACCGATATTCCTACCGTCGACAGGCCCCGTGTCCATCTTTGCTTTAGTGGCGGCGCGCTTGTCTCGTTCCGGGGCTCTGTCTGGTCTGGAGCTTGCAGGGAGAAACTGGTCAGGTTAGTACTGGACACGTATTTGTTTTGAAATGCCGATACGGGGAAGCCAGCTGTGCAGGGAGAAAAGCACTTTTCCTTTATCCCCAATATAACATTGACTGGACCGAGCCAGCCTCGCGCCACCAGTTGGGGGCATCGCGTAGCGTAACAACCGCTGCCGCCTGCCCAAGAGGGTAGACGACAAGGCGAGCTGCCCGCGTGCTTCTCCCCGGGCTACGGATTCCCGGGGAGACACAGTTCTTCCCGGTCAAGGCCGGGGAAAGTGTGGTGGGACATGACAGTTGTCACCACCTGCCCACGGACAGGCGAACTACCCGCGGGACCCTCCCCCGGGGGTGCGTGACGCCGCTGGGGGCGCGGTTTGACCTGGTCAAGCCCGGGGGAGACCCTGGCGGGCTAGACGCTTCCTTTAGTATAGCCAAGGGCGGCCTTTTGGACCCTTTGTGCGTGTGGTGGGCCGGTACGGACTCGGCCCAAAGCCCATCTCGGGGTGGACCGCTCACGAATCACCAACAGCCAGCCCCCTGAGTTGCCTCGAATGAGCTCAGGGGTCACTTCTAATCATGAATCTTTGAAATAATGGAAAAAAACATGCTAAATAGGTTGGGTTTGTATCCCTTGCGTGGTGCTAATGCAAAAAAGGACATTTAAATCTACTTGGCCCAGAACAAGAAGCTGGGGCTGGTCACACCAAGCCCCAAGTCTCCTAGCTCCCAACTCCTTGAACGTTGCCCTCACGAGTCTCAACTTTCTCACATGTCTTGTGTCGCCACTACCTCTTCCCAGCTCGTCACCACAACTACTCGGCTGCTGAACAAACGACAAGCGAGCTGACCTTGGCTTGACTTAGGCCCAGGGTTAACAAAACCGACGGAGCTCTCCGAACCGGCAATGGCGCGGAGCCGGTTAACCGCGGTTAGCTGGCGGTTCTGTACGATTTTTGCCCTAAATTCAAAAGTCCGTCTTTCCGGTTTTGTTCATGGTTAGCCGTGGTTTTTGGCGGTTAACCGGCGGTTTTTCGCGGTTAGCCGTGTGTGTTGCGACGGCTCCTTTTCCTACAGGCTGCAGCCAGCAGGCTGCAGCCATTGTGACAAGACATTCTTCATGGTAATTGTGCTTTTAGTTCGGAATACGTCTTCTATATTTGATTTTTCTAAAAGGATGGGTTAAATTTCACCTGCATTTACATCCAAAAAATAATGAATGAAATTCAAGTTTCACACGGCAGGGTGCTCTCTCAGATTTGCGGGGCCGGGTGTGCGGTGAGCGTGATATGCCGTCGTGAGGGCCATGCTTTACGTCTCGGTCCTCAGAGCTACAGCGGCTGCACCTTGTCGCTGCGGTGTGAGCACAACGCTGAAGAGATTATCGATCGGCACGCAAGAGATGCTCCACAGCCACCATCGATGCTTGGGAGAATCAGATAGTTTAAGATTTTCTATCAAGATGATACTTTGTTTGTTTATGTGTTTTTTTTCACAGATGCGCGGATTCATGTGGTTTTTAATTTTGTTTCTGTTTCATTCCTTTTGCTCGGGGGCCGCCATGGCCTTCTCCCGCGCTCGGGCGGCGCTCGGGCAGCGCGTGGCGGAAGTAGAGGCCGTGGCCAGGAGGGAGTGGCCGGAGGGGAGCTCGCTGAGATGGTAGATGGCCGGAGGAGGAGGAAATGGCATGGATGAGCAAGTATATGTCGCAAAACATTGGAAATAGCATGGATGAAATGAACCTCAAAGAGTAATAAAATCAATAATATGTTAAATTTTTAATGGTATTTTCTATATATCAACTCTTGATAATGACATCCATGTAAAATATCCAAAAATATTTGGTGAAATGATTATTTATTAATAATTCAAAACTTTGAGAACTCCTACATGTGACTTTGAGATACCATCCACTTAGTTTTTTTGTAGGAGCTTTCATTCACAACATTAAAATCTAAAATAAATTTGCTAAAGCATGTTTTGTCTTTTAGAAACAACTCCACCAAGTTCTTTACCTGAAAAGGGCACAATTGCGTCTTATTGCTTCTCAAAAGAAAGGTAGAAGGGGCACAATTGTGTATTATTACTCCTCAAAAGTAAAACCGAACCACCATGGGATCTACCATGCATAAATGGCTAAATAACGGTTTTGACCAAAGTAGCACATGCTTGTCGAGATTTGTTTTCCAAAAGATTCTATATAGAATCTAAAATAAAATTGATTTCCTAATAATTTTATAAGTTCATAAAATCTCCTTCTTATTTAGTAGGTTCTCTAGCTTTTTCTTGTTCGTTGAGAATTAGGAGAAACTGAAACCATTTTTTTTGGAAATTTAGAAGAACTATTGAAAAATCCATTAGCTCAAATAATTATAAGGAACTTAAATATAAAATTTAATTTTTATGCCATGAAACATTTTTGTGCAAATCTTTGTCAAAAAATTTTCGCACATATTTTGTGTTTTTCATATTCTAGGAGCATATATCATTGGTTTTGGTTTTCATGGACCAAAACATAGCAAACATCCACAATTTATGAACCAAAAAAATAGTGTGTGTGTTTTAAAAAATAGCATGAGGTGACAAGATTGTGAACAAACAAAGTGTTCGAAAGTCAGAAATATTTTCCTAAAAAAGTAAGAAATATTCAAACAAGATTACAAACATGCTTTCATCGATACAATGATTCTACTCAAAGTTAATTGGAGAATTTCATGTAATATTTAATCATAAAAAATATAAAGGGCCTATCAGTATAATTGTTATATTGTAAAAAACTTTTTACATGTAGGGAAAGTTTATATTTTTGAACCATGAACTATCATTGATGGATATTTTAAGTCCTTGAACTAAAATATCGAGTAAAAATGTCCCTCATTTGTTAAAATTATTCAGCGATGCTTCTAAAACCATGTCAACAGCGGTTTGACTGAAGTAGCACAGTATTTTTAGATAAAAACTTCTCATAATCTAAACTAAAATATATATTTTAGTCTCACATGATTAATTAAGCTCATAAAAAAGTTTCTCATGTTTCTTTGAATTTACATAGTTTTTAACATTTTATCCTATGTTTTAACTACTAAGAAATGCTACAAAAAATAAAACTAATATGCTATAAATTATGTGAAATTTTATTTTGACGTAAAAAAATATGGAAAATTCAAATACATAATGTATGTTGAATTTTTTGAAATATATTGATGTAAAAATGTTTACGCCACTTTAATCGAATCACTATTGACTTTCTCAAAGGATAATTGGCGAATGATTTTCATATAGTAAAATACACGGGCGGTCCCTAAACTATTAGCCGATTCTCTTCCAGGTCCCCAATGTATGAAACTACAGTTTTGAGTCCCTAATCTTTTTAAGTGGGTTCCTCCTGGTCCAAAACTGCCAAATGACAGCCTTAGAGCTGACATGGCCATCCATGTCACGTAAATTACTTAAAAAATTCAAAAAATCCTAAAAAATTTCAGAAATCATAAAAAAGCAAAATAGTAAAACAATTAGGAAAATTCATAAAAAAGAAAAGAAAAAAGTAGCACTTGAGGGCTGGCATACGCCACGATGTTAGATGTTTTGCGCTTATGACGGGTTTAGAAGCGACCACACTGTTTTATGTTTATTTTTAATATGTTTATGATTTTTCATATGTTTATGCTTTTTTCCAAGATTTTCCATGATTTTTTATTGATTTCTCATTTTTATAATGATTTTAACGTATTTTTATGATTCTTTTGATATTTTCTAAATATTTTAAATGATTTCCTTTTTATTTTTATGATTTATAAATACTTTTCCCACATTTTTAATGATTTTTCATTTTTAAAATGATTTCCATGTTTTTATGTTTTTTTAATGATTTTCCCTTTTTAAAACTATTTTACGTGACATGTCAGCGCACGTCAGCTCTAGAGTTGTCACGTGGCAAGTTTGAACCAGGGCGGACCCAGTTAAAAAGATTAGGGACCCAAGACTGCAGTTTCATAGATTGGGGATCTAGATGAGAATCGAATAATAGTTTAGGGACCGCCTGTGTATTTTACTCATTTCCATAAATGAATTTTTTACTATATATTATAGTTTTAGATAAAGAACACAATATCATCTCTGGTTCCAAATAATTGTCAATGATGTTTTTTTTTACGATTGACATTGCTGCCACCGGCCATATGTTTTGGCTGTGAATAGGCACTTGTGACCAATTACATGTGTTGTCTTGTAACTTGCTACCACTGATAGGTTTTAAAATTCTTTTACTAGTCAAGCTAGCACCACATCGGTGCTAACTAAGCTGGCACTGCTACCTACATGGCTACATCCTACCGTATAACCCTAGTTATCTAGAGAAAGGCATCACTGTCGTCGTTGTTGCCGCTGCTTGTCGGCTTGGAGTAGTAGCCAATGACGTTGTTGACGCCTCTCGCCACCACCACATCATTGTTCTCGAGGGAGGTGCCCCATCATCTGATCCTCAGATGATACTGTGAGCCACCTTAGATGCTCATCGTCCTTCGACAGTGGCTCCTCTTTGTTGTTTTCCTCTAGCTCCAGAAAGCTGGCAGTGCCTTCTATCAACTATTTCAAAGACGGATCGACATCATCCAACGTTGATGTGGACCACTACCGCTTGGGTGCCAGTGTCTCTGTTTAATTCTCATGAGGTGTCAGATTGCCGTTGACCAACTCCTCATCCTCGTGAGGCTCCTCACTGGTGGACTATGCATCATCCTCAAGGGACGTCGAATCGCCAGTGATGATGAACAATGTGGTAAGGCGATGGGTGGAAAGCGTTTAGGCGTCAGCATTTAGGACGGACATGGGTGCACCAATAGGGATGGTGGAGACGTCAATGACGACAGTGGAGATGAAGGGGATGTCATGGCAAGTGGGTGTGGGAGAGGTGGCGTGAGGAGAAAGGGATTGACAAAAATCTAGTCGAGAGCTGGGAGGAGGGGATTAGAGTAGTAACGGAATAAGGGCGGCAGAGTAGTGGATGGAGGGTGGAATAGGGTGGGATATAGATGTAACGGAGGGTTAAAAATGCCCCCATGAGTATGTCTTGAAAGACAAAATGCTAAATGTACCATACACACACATGTTTTCCAACACCACATATAAACAGATTATATGTCTCGGCTCTCCACATGAATCGAAATAACATAGATATTCATGTCGATTCATAATCAAAATTGACACATATATATAATCAGTTCATGTACCACTTACCATCGAGCACCGGCATATATAGGTTTCGCTTTGTATCCTTCAAAGAATCAGCACTAGCAACCTTATTTGTGTCGATTCTATATAAACCAGCTCTAATGTAGGATATATGACTTGTTTTGGTGCAGTATAGGGACCAAAAGGAATCAGCCGACATAGTTCTATGACGAAAAACTATTTTCAATATTGTGATGTACAATCCTCGGTGAAGTGTTGGCATCAATGATTTTTAGTCAACAAACACCACATTTAGCAGATTATACGTGTGTAAAATAAAGAAGAGCCACAAATTGGATCAATCGAGTTAGCTATATAAATCGGAAAGATCAACACACCTGGATCGATCTGGCTAGCTCAGATGAATAGATGATATGCAGATTATTTTGGAGATGGTTTTGCCAATACCATTGTTGTCTGGTTGGGACTTGGGAGTTGCGAGAGCAGGCCACGTATCTATACCCGTGGCAAAAGTAAAGAGAAGGTCACAAGGACAACGGAATGACTAGTAGAAAAAATAATCGCAAAAAGCAAAGAACCTAGTGCCTTCCCATCACCACCCAGTAGTTCCATAAAGAACCAGATGGTTTACCGATGATGGACGAGGAATATTGCGCTTTGTCTTGACCAGTTAGCAAATAGCAACCGATTTTTTTAATGAAAAAATTTCGGCCTTTGATCAACCAGAAATGCATACGGTGCATGCAAACGTTTATTAGAAAGCTCAAAACCTAGAGTCGACTTCTCCCCCATACTACTAGTGAAAAAGAAAATGTAAAGACTACCATTAAAGCAGCCCAAGCGAGACTTATTATATCCATGTAAATTATGTCTCCTATTTCTATAAAATGCTATGTCATTTGATTTGTAAAAAAAATAGCAAAATTACAAATAGCTTTTAGTTTCAATTTAATTCAATCCATAAACAAAAAGGCGCAGAAGAAAGGTGGGAGTGGCAGGTTTCGGACCAAATCTCTCTATTCTCAGTTTCTCGCACGGTTACCTGCAGTACAAGCGAGGAAGCTGCTCGCTACCATGCGTACATGACTCCATGAGAACATGCCAAACTTGGGAGGCAGGCGGCTGGCATTCCGGCTCCGCAATCCATCGCAAGTTTTTTGGTTCTATGGAAATGAATTGTGAAATTAAGCTCTTGCTTGGCAAAGGGGGAGAGAAGCAGCTGCGGCCTGTGGCGAGGTCCATGGCTACAGTCTACAGACCAAGAGGGCAGAATGCGCTATGTTCGTATGGATGGATAAACTTGCGAGCAGGATCTAAAGCAGATTTGTGATGAGAAAATGGGTCGGCGCTCTCGCGGTTTTAGACCATGTCTCTGGATCCGGTTCGCATGCTCAAATAGGCCCAAATTTAATATATAAATTTTAAATTTTGAAAATAAAAAATTACTAAAAAATAGAACATAGAATTAATGTGTTTGAGGCGTTTGACATAGTTTTTACAAAAAAATAAATTTTCATGCTTATTTTTACCTTAGCATCCGCTGTTGCATTAATGGGAGTCCTTCCATCGCTATTTTTTCGCTGTTATTTGCATCATATATGCAATGGACAGCCCATCCGTTCTTTTTTTTTTAAAAAAAAAACAGGGGAGGCTCTTCCGATTCCATTACTCAGGCCATTTACAATATCTCCTTTTGTTTTAATGGGTACCTTCAGCTCGTACCCGAAGCAAAAGTAGAAACCTGTAAACAGAAATTCAAGGTACCTAGTTCAAATCAGTTTGACACGACTGACTATAGATAACAACCAGAGATACAATAAGCCATGCACGCAAAACATCTGAGGAATGTGCACCCGGGAGACACCCTCTGCCCTTGTGATCTTGCGGAATGCGCCAAGAAATAGTATTTGCCAGGTTCTGAACTCCAGCCTCTTTGCCATACTTCAGGCCATGATGGAATTAATTGTGGAGATCGACCCTGGCCATGCCTCAAATTTTTAGGCCTATTAGCCTAATCCGAAGGGTTGGCAAAATCTTCGTTATCTCCTTGCCATCCACCTATCGTCCTATATTATTGATGATCCTATCACCCCTTGTTAAAGTGCGTTCGTAGAAAATAGACACATAAAAAACTTCTTACATATCCAAAACATGACCAAGCAATTTAACCAATCCAACACTCTAGTGCTCCTCATCAAGCTAGACAATGCAAAAGCTTTTGACTTGATTTTTTGGCCTTACATGCTAGATAACCTCAAGGCAAGAGGTTTTGGGAGTAGATGTATGGAGTGGATTTTCTTAATCCTTTTGTCATCTTTCTCCAACCGTGCTCTTGACGACTCAATACAACACTAGTGTGGCCTATGGCAAGTAGATCCACTCTCCCCTTCATACCTCTCCAGTCTCCAACATCATCATCGAGCCTCTTCATCGATTTCTAGAACTGGCCATTGATTAGGTTATAATTTCCCCATCTAGGGCCAAGGGGCATGTTTACGCACATCATTAGGAGGAGATTGTTGCTCTTGTATATATCTTGCAGCTATTTGGCCTGGGATGTTAAAGGATTGCACAACAACCTCCGGAAAAGTAATATTTCCCATCAAATATTACTTTAGACCATGTCTAAAGTAATATTTGTGATGAGAAAATGGGTCGGCTCTCGCGGTTTTAGACCATGTCTCGTCGATCCGGTTGCATGCTCAAATAGGCCCAAATTTTACTATATAAATTTTAAATTTTGAAGATAAAAAATTTACCAAAAAATCAAACATATAACTAATGTGTTTGAAGCGTTTGACATTTTTTTAATATATATATTTTTCATGCTTATGTTTACCGCAGCATCCCCTGTTGCGTTAATGGGACTCCGTCCATTGCTATTTTTTTCTCTGTTATTCGCATCATAGATGCACTGGACAACGCATCCGTTCTTCTTTCTAAAAAACAGGAGAGGCTCTTCCAATTCCTTTACTCCGAACGGAGATTTTACAATATCTCTCGGTTTTAATGGGTACCTTCAGTTCATACCCGAAGCAAAAGTAGAAACCAGCAAGCAGAAATTCAAGGTACCTAGATACAGTAAGCCAGGCACACAAAACATCTGAACATGAGAGAGAAACATCAGGAAAACCACCTATCATCCTGAGCAATACTTTTTCTAGCCCCCGGGAGACACCCTCTGTCCTTGCAATCTTGATGAATTAAGAAGCCGGACCGCAAAGAAGCCGGTGCGGTCCCGGTGCGGTAAGCCACTTCAGGTAGGAGTTTTTTGGTCAGGAAAGAAAAGGAAAGGAAAGGAAAGAAAATGCCAGCAAAATGCCCAAAACGTCATAAATAAAAGGAGGTGTGTCTAGTGTTATTCATCAAAACACACATCAAGTGAGTGTTATTTTCTGCGAGGCACATCAACCGAGTGTCATACAACCAATTTTCCCACCTAGCGATGGTCAGTGTGGAGAATATAATATGGGATCACCGCTATAGCCCACGAAGCACTAAGTTATTTACTGCAACTATTTTCCACTTAGATTGTTTAGTTGCTTTAAATTTAGCGCATAAAAGGACTATAACTTACCATTTGGGGTCAAAAAGCATTATCGCCGCTAGCTAACAAAACCCACTATTTAGAATCTTGATGGCAAATATATTCTTTTCTGGTCGAATAGCTGGCTAGAGGAGGGTTCACCAAAAGGCTTTGCTTAAATCTTTATATTACATGATGTTGAAAGAATAGGACTACGGAAGATGCTCACAAAAATAATAACCGAATTGAGGCTATACGTCCACACTAAACCCCACAAATGTTGTCGGAATACTTTAAACTCTGGCATCGACTGACTCTGATGCCCATCGACAGCTCCGCCATGGATTTTTGTGGGTGGCATATTTTCGGTTCAATTAGCATATAGGATGTAATGCGTAGGCACAATTGGCTCACTACTCAAGTCGATCAACCGGCTATCGTGGTCTCGTGGACACCACCACATATAAGTTTTTCGCTTGGTTCGCTCCACAACACAATATCCCCACGTCTAACCAACTCCTTAAGTGCACCCTGGCCAAACAACCACTTTTGAGAACTAGAAACAATGGGATACCTCTTCCTCACCCAATGCAACTTTAGTAAGCATGTTTATTCGCTTGTGTATAATAAAAGAGCTCGCAAGCTCTTTTATGTTACACATTGGCAAATATATTAGAATGATAGTATAGTTTGGATCTAATTGTCCATTGACTGAGCATCCCACACAAAAATATACTCATTGTAGTGTAGATACTACATGGTAGGATAAAAAACTATTACTTCTTGTCACTCACTAGAAGTAGCGGTTATGTCTTTCTTTACTAACTATGGGTGAATATTTAGGTATAGGATATGGTTTAGTTTAATCTTGTTTGTTGAGCTAATATTTGAGTTGTGACCCGTGGAATTATATTTGTTCGCGCCTTTTTTCTTTCCATGGGATTGTTATTTTTTTTTTAACAGTTGTAAGGGCTATATACACCTTATTAGGCTAAGATGTAAAGGTTGAAATTGTTTCCATTATTTAGAAAAGCATGGTATTATAAAAAAAATCAAGATCAAGATCAAGAGGAATAGACATTCGTTACTTATGGCATAACAGTATAGCAATAGGGCTGGATTAAAATGCACGGACGGTCCCTAATTCACTAAATTATTAGTCGATTCTCATGCAGGTCCCTATTATATGAAACTGTAGTTTTGGGCCCAAATTTTTTTAAGTGGGTTCGTCTCGATCCAAATCTGCCATGTGACAGCCCTAGAGTATGTCACATAAATTATTTAAAAATTACATAAAAATTCTGAAAAATTCAGAAATCATAAAAAATACAGAAAATCATAAAACAATGAGAAAAATTTATTAAAAATTTATAAAAAAGTAGCACTTAAGGGCTCCCATATGCCACGATGTTAGAGGTCTTGTGCTTACAACTATAGAGGGATTAAAGGCGACCACACTGTCTTTATGTTTCTTTTAATAATTTTATGATTTTTTCTTATGTTTATGCTTTTTAATGATTTTAATTTTTTTATTGATTTCTCAATTTTTTTATGATTTTCCTTTTTATATGTTTTCATTTTAATTTTTGAAAAATAATTTTCCCATATTTTTATGATTTTTTAAATGATTTCCACTTTTTTATGTTTCTTAATGATTTCCTTCTTTTTTAAAAAACTAATTCATGTGACATGTTAGCGCTATGTCAGCTTTAGGGCTGTCATGTGGCAAGTTTGGACTGGGGCAGACCTATTTAAAAAGATTAGGTACACAAAACTATAATTTTAAAGAATGAGGATCTAGATGAGAATCGACTAATAGTTTAGGAACCGCCTGTGTATTTTACTCTAAATACTACAAATGTACAATGCATCTGGAATGGGCACTTCTGCGGTTGTGTGTGTCGCACATCTCGTTTTGTTTCTTGCTCCTGAAACGTCGGTTCCTGGTGCACCTGCTCCTGCTGTTCTTGATTAATACCTCAATAGAATGTTCGCTGCTAGTGGGTGCTGATATATTGTTTTCAATAAATCTATTTCAACCAAAAGACAATATCTTGGTTTCTTTTGTGATGAACCTGAAAGCATTAAACATATTATGAATAGTAAAAATTATCCAGGGGTCGCTGGCATTGCTATAAGGGATGTGGATGCTCTTTTCTGTTGGATGCATAGTTACCTACCATAGTATAAGTTCATTTGAATATTGCTAGCTGTTTTTTTGTTGGTGGTATGGAGATCAAGAACAAGAACTTGCTTTGAAAGAAAAAAAAGACAATCTTTCCTTTAGTAATGACGTTTGTGGTGTGTGTCTCTCTTTTGGCTATGGGCAGGATTGAACAATGAATACCTCAGGTCTTTCCTAGAATCCAGGGAAGATTTGTTGAAGACCATGCTGAAAATTGTCCGTGTTGGCGTGCTCAGTCTGTCACGCGGATTCAGGAGGCTGAAGATGGTGGAAATGCTTGACCGTTTTGTTATTAGATAAAGGAAGGATGCCAGTGCCCAGTATGCAAGCTGGATGTCTCAAAAAAAGCTAGATATTTTTCTTTTGCATTAGTCTTAATTTCGATGGTTGGGTGGTTTAAATGAGTCAGATTCTAAGATTGATGTTCTGGAGATGGAAGTTCATAGTGTTGTTTGCAACGTGAGTAGAATAGTAAGTTTGATGCCTAGTGGGAATTTTATTGGATTAATCTTTTCCTGTAAAATTGCCAAAAACTTATTTACATTTCTATACATGGAATTGGGGCTTGTTCCCGAGTTAAAAATTGCAAAAAAAAAAAAGGAACACAACCTATTGATGTAATGAATTTAAGTGTAGGACAGACAATGCAAGTAAAGCAGTAAATTGACATTTTTTACAATAGAAAACAGACAAATTGCTGAATAATGTTCATTAAAACCATGAGGCCATCACAGTGAAGACAATCAGCAGAGGACCCAGCACAAAGAAGGTGTGCGTTCATTGTGCATGGACTCCTATGGCCAAAAGAGAGACATAACTAGGCCAATCATCCAATCCTGCGACTGTCATAACTAGTGTTTCCAAATACTTTTAGTGAGTTTCCTACAGAATTGCCTCTGAGGCTCCAACCTATCAATCAGTGGCGAATAACCGTGACTTAAAGAAAAGGAAAAATTGCCCATGTAGCACTCCATGTCGCGCCTCTCCCCTACATACCACCCCACAAAGCTTTTGCACTCCAGTAGCACTGTTTGTTAGGATATGTGCCAATGCAAGATCACGAACGACATCAGGAGACACGATGCTTGGTAACGCAGTTCAGCTTTCGCCTACATCTGTGGGGCTCTGATTATGGGCGCTCCTCCCCAATTCATAATACCGCAGCACACCACTCACCAGGTCACGGCCACATGCCGGCCGCTGACCTCCTCTTACCTATGCTACTATTATGAAGTTGTTCTCTTGGTTACACCAGGGCTGCCTCCCTTTATATAGTGGAGGCCTGAATAGAATCCGACTCTACACTAAACCAACCATGCCTATTACAACACAGAGTCCATGTAACCTACTCGTACACATATTCGACACAAAACCTAACAAACTCCATCTTGGAGATTATGGTCTCTCCACCTTGAAGTCGTTCCAGCGTCTTGCGCGAACCTTGTATCCGGCCTCTGGTAGATTTCTTCCATTGGATATTTGTTTGACTCCCCTTGGATCTACATCTCTAGATCCAATCTTTAAGTCCTCGAGCAGGCTTCCCAGCCAGCCACCGTGCACCACATCCGTGCACGGCAAACATGCCGCACCCTGGCATCTGTATCCACGTCACGGCTTTGCCCTCAGTGACGTGATGCAGCGCCTCCTGTGCAATATCCGGTCGCATCACTGCTCCCGCCGTTCCGATCTATCCGGCATCCATCCACGCTTGCCGGTCTGATCGCGAAAGCCGAGGTCGTCGCCGTCGCCTGCCAACCTCGCCGGCTATTTTGTCAGCCCGATCGCCACGTCCGATCATTCCCTATCAACGGTAGCCCATCGAACGGTTCGAACCTCCTGCCCGAAGTGTCCGACACCACCGATCGAATCACCGATCGCCGCCATGAGCCACCTTGCGTCGATAGGGCGTTTTCCGCGGCGCCCGTGTATGCATAAACCTCATGTCTCCCCCTAGATTTTTCGCATGACCAACCTCGCCAACCAAGCTCTGATACCACTTGTTAGGATATGCACCGATGCAAGATCATGAACGACACCCGGAGACACGATGTTTGGTAACGCAGTTCAGCTTTTGCCTACATCTGCGGGGCTCTGATTATGGGCGCTCCTCCCCAATCCATAATACCGTAGCACACCGCTAACCAGGTCACGGCCACATGCCGGCCGCTGACCTCCTCTTGCCTATGCTACTATTATGAAGTCGTTCTTTTGGTTACATCAGGGTTGCCTCCCTTTATATAGTGGAGGCCTGGATAGAGTTCGACTCTAATACTAAACCAACCCTGCCTATTACAACACAGAGTACATGTAACCTACTCGTACACATATTCGACAAAAAACCTAACACTGTTTAATTCCGCCGTTAGCCCTTGTAGCACTTTGTTAGCCTTTCCATCACCTCTCTCGCTTTGCCTACCTTTTCCCCTCTTCTCTCTCACTGGCGTCCAAAATTTCACCGACGCCACCTGTCTTCGGTCTCATCTCTCCTCTCTCCACCTGAGCCGGCCATGAGACCGTCGCCGGTGATAGGGGTGACAAGGGTGGCGTAGGGGAAGTCGCCGTGTTCTTCCTCCACCCGAGCTCGTTGTGCTGCTCCTGCCGCCACCGCACAGATCCATCCTCGCCGCCAGTTGACAGCATCAGAGCCACCGCTGCCTTGGGCTCCATCATTGACAGCCTCGCCGCCGCTCAGATATGTTGATGCCGAAAGGTAGAGGGAAGAAAGAGGGGAAGGAGTGGCCGTGGCATCAGTTGCCGGCTCTGGAGCCATTGCTGCCTCAGGCTCCGCCATTGACGGCGTTGCCATCGCTAAGATCTGTCGCAGCGTCGCGTATAGAGGTAGGCGAAGATAGAGAGGGAGGAAGGTGTGGTCACGCCGCCAATTGTTGGCACCGGAGCCGGAGCCGCTGCCGCCTCGGGATCCGCCGTCGCCATCGCGAATAGAGGTAGAGGGGAGAGAGAGGGGCAAGCGTCATGGCCGCCACTGCGCCATGGCCGAGCTCACTGGAACGCTGCCGCGCTCACCATCATGCCGCCACGTCACACCACTACCCCTCTGCGTCAGGACAGAAAAAGGGTTGGCTCACTAGAGGAGCTTGTTGGCGGTCAGTGATGAAGAGAGATAGGAGTGAGGTGGCCAATGTGGTGGCGTGTTGGGAGAGAGAGGCAGAGGAGAGAAAGAAATAGGTGGAGGGCGAACTCCGCTCCACTCTGGCGTGGGTGACGACACGTTGGGGGAGAGAGGCCGAAGGGAAGAGATAACGGTGGGAGGGATGGGTATTTAACCTAGGCCTTTTATTTTTAGATATGACGGTGTAGTGCTATAAGGGATACAAGCAGAATTAAACCTGGCATTTTTTGGTTGTTTGGATCAAAGCCTATCAAAATTTGGGAAAACATGTCTTTGAATCTGATAAAAATTTATAAATCCAAAAACAAATATTAGAAAATAATAAATAATTATAAAGATACCGAAAACGGAATTTGCTAACAAAAAAAATCATGCAAGTTGGACACTCTATGGATTATATAAAAATTAATAAGTTTTAAAATCGATCGCTAGTTAAAAAGTAAACTATTTAAGAGATTCTCAAGACCATCCACCTGCTACACCAGGTCTAATAGTTATGTTACAAATTGTCTATTTTTTTCGCTGTCATTCGCATCATATACGCAATGGACAGCCCATCCGTTATTTTTTAAAAAAAAAAAAAACAGGGGAGGCTCTTCCGATTCCATTACTCAGGCCAAAAATTTTACAATATCTCCTTTTGTTTTAATGGGTAACTTCAGCTCGTACCCGAAGCAAAAGTAGAAACCTGTAAACAGAAATTCAAGGTACCTAGTTCAAATCAGTTTGACACGACTGACTACAGATAACAACCAGAGATAGAATAAGCCATGCACGCAAAACATCTGAGGAATGTGCCCCCGGGAGACACCCTCTGCCCTTGCGATCTTGCGGAATGTGCCAAGAAATAGTATTTGCCAGCTTCTGAACTCCAGCCTCTTTGCCATACTTCAGGCCACGATGGAATTAATTGTGGAGATCGACCCCGGCCATGCCTCAAATTTTTAGGCCTATTAGCCTAATCTGAAGGGTTGGCAAAATCTTCGTTATCTCCTTGCCATCCACCTGTAGTCCTATATATTATTGATGATCCTATCACCCCTTGTTAAAGTGCGTTCATACAAAATAGACACATAAAAATACACATAAAAAACTTCATACATATCCAAAACATGACCAAACAATTTAACCAATCCAACACTCTAGTGTTCCTCATCAAGCTAGATAATGCAAAAGCTTTTGATTTGATTTTTGGGCCTTACATGCTAGATAACCTCAAGGCAAGAGCTTTTGGGAGTAGATGTATGGAGTGGATTTTCTTAATCCTTTTGTCATCTTTCTCCAACCGTGCTCTCGACGACTCAATACAACACTAGTGTGGCCTATGGCAAGTAGATCCACTCTCCCCTCCATACCTCTCCAGTCTCCAACATCATCATTGAGCCTCTTCATCGATTTCTAGAACTAGCCATTGTTTAGGTTATAATTCCCCATCTAGGGCCAAGGGGCATGTTTACGCACATCATTAGGAGGAGATTGTTGCTCTTGTCTATATCTTGCGGCTATTTGACCTGGGATGCTAAAGGATTGCACACCAACCTCCAGAAAAGTAATATTGCCCATCAGATGTGATGGCCTCAATCAGGATCACATCCTCGCTTCCCACTAAAGTACTTGAGCCTTCCCCCTCTATCAAGAAGTCTCATCGGGTTCACTTTTAGCCACTCATTGATAAGATTACAGATGATGTCCAAGGGCAGAAGACTAACACTTCTAAACTCAGCCATGTCAGCCTTACCAACCTACTTGTTCTCAGCCATCGTCTCAAGAGGGGTTGGTTGTGGAAAGGGGATGAAGCAGCATGGCGGTCACTTGATCAAGGAAGACTATGTGTGCATGATCTCCAAAATTTAGCACAACCCTTTGCCTCTGTTGGCTTTGGTACAACAAAATATCCCTCTTGAAATCTTGGATAGGAACCGGGAACCCATGCAACATCAATGATTGTGAACTCTTTAAACCAGCCACCCAAATTACTTTATGTTGGTGATGGCAAACAAGGTTATAAATCATGGTTTTCGTGGATTTGTGATAAGGTCTTGAAAATGTTATAAAAGCTCACGGTGTTTAGCAGAAGGTATCCTTTTTAGCAATTTATCATGAAAGTATTAAATATAAATATTTACACAAGATTTGTCATATTCTAGTAATTAGACAAAAGAGGACACTCTAGAAGAACTAATGCATATTAATGTCTAAAATAAGAGTAATGCAATCTATTTTAAAGCTGTGATTTCATTTGAAATTTTGAATATCTCTAAACAATAAATATTTGGTCTTATCTTAATCTTTCATTATTCATGAATAATATTGATATAATAGAAGTAAATAAAATAACTAATCGAGTAAATATTTCTTGCTTGGTTCCAAATTAACAAGCTGCATGATGATATTTGCCAAGAAAGTAGGAAAGTTAGCAACAACCGAAAACGTAATAGTGACAGGGAGCCAGGGAGGGGAAGAAGTAGCCATCGGAGGAAACCAAGGGCAAAAAGGGAGCAACAGCTAAAACAACATCGAGGTAACGAAGGGAGATGCCACGGGAGGGACAAAAGGTTTGGCAAAAAGGTGAGAGAGAAGCCGGCAAAAGATGAGGGGAGGGAGTACGCATTGGTTGCCGAAGGAGCAAGCAAGCATAAAGGCAAGCAGCTGGGTGCATGCCTGCCTAGTGACAGTCAGTGTGGAGAATACAATAGGGGATCACCGCTATAGCCCACTAAGCACTAAGTTAATGAGTACAACTATTTCCCACTTAGCTTGTTTAGTTGCTTTACCACATAAAAGGCCTATAACTTACCATCTGGGGGTCAAAAAGCATTATCGCCGCTAGGTGCCGAAACCCAAAAGGCTTTGCCTTAAATCTTTATATTACATGATGTTGAAAAAATAGGACCACAAAAGACGCCCATATAAATAATAACCGAATTGCGGCTATACGTCCACACTAAACCCCACAAATGTTGTTGGAATACTTTAAACTCTGGCGTCGACCGACTCTGATGCCCATCGATAACTTCACCATGGATCTTTGTGGGTGGAACATTTTCAGTTCAATCGGCATATAGGATGTAATGCCTAGGCACAATTGACTCACCACTCAAGTCGATCAACTGGCTGTCTTGGACACCACACCATATGTAAGTTTTTCACTTGGTTGGCTCCACAATACAATATCCCCACGTATGACCAACTCCTTAAGTGCACCCTAGCCAAACAACAACTTTTGAGAACTAGAAACAATGGGATACCTCTTCCTCATCCAATGCAACTTTAGTAAGCATGTCAATTCGCTCGTGTAAAATAAAAGAGCTCTCAAGCGCTTTTATGTTACACATTGTCAAATATATTAGAATGATAGTATAGTTCGGATCTAATTGTCAGTTGAGAGGGCATCCCATAGAAAATATACTCATTGTAGTGTATAAAAAACTATTACTTGTTGTCAATCACTAGAAGTAGAGGTTATGTCTTTCTTTACTAACTATATGGATGAAGATTTAGGTATAGTATTTGGTTTAGTTTAATCTTGTTTGTTGAGCTAATATTTAAGTTGTGACATGTGGAATTATATTTGTTCGTGCCTTTTTTTCATGGGATTGTGATTATTTTTACGGTTGTAAGGGCTATATACACCTTATTAGGCTAAGATGTAAAGGTTGAAATTGTTTCCATTATTTAAAAAGCATGGTATTATAAAAAAAATCAAAATCAAGATCAAGAGGAATATACATTCGTTACTTATGGCACAACGGTATAGCAATAGGACTGGATTAAAATATAAGATAGTGAAATGTAGGGAGAGATAGTGTTATGATTGAATAATGGATAAATAATGATGGAGTAGTTAACGAATGGTTTTAGAATTTGACATGTCCTTTTACTATACTTTTCTACCATAAATTTTTTTAATAAATACACGTGTTGAGGAAATATCGACTTTGCTTTCAAATGGGCCGGGCTGGTTTGCTTTTCCTATTACAAAATGCATTCATTATTTTTCTTTGAAAAAAGTTTACTTTGCGTCCTTTCAACTATCACCAATGTTCGGTTTTACCTTCAATTCCAAAACCAGGCGCTAGACCTCCCTGTGCTATCAACACTGAAAAAAAATACTCCCTCTCCTAAAACCACCCGAGTTTTGGATGACGTGGTGTCCTGGTCGGCATGGATTTCTAGGAAAATAATTTTTTTTAAAATAATTGTAGAAAATCATTGAAAGCTTAGAAACATAAGATACAAATACCCCTAATTCATATAATTGCATAGAAACAAAGCATGCAATAAAAGTATTATATTTATCTGGAAACTTATATACCAAAAAGTATTTTTATTTTTTAAGTTTTTTGTTGATTAAATAAACCAAGTATTTAGAAAATTTGTTTGGATTATGGGAAAATTGAAGAAAACCAAGAAAAATATAAGGACATTAGATTTACCTTTCAATTTGAATTTTAAAATTCAAGTTCAACGTTAGTTTGACATTCTAATTGTAATTTTAATTATTCAAATTTAAATGTAAAAATAACACTTACATTTTATTAATTTCTCCATCATTCCAAAAGGTGAATCCCATTTTTTCGAGAAGCCAGACATTTTGTTGCTACCTACTTGATTTATTTAATCAATAGAAGGCACCGTGAGCCATTTTTTTTGCATACAAGTATGCACACAAATTTTGTATTTATATTGCATATTTGAATTTTGCACATATGTATGATTTTATAGATTTTTATTTTATTTTTTAGGCTTTCTATTATTTTCTGCAATTATTTAAATTTTAAAAATTTAGTTTCTAAATAACCATGTTGACTAGGATGCCACATCAATGAAAACTAGGGTGGTTCGGATGAAGAGAGTATTTTGTCTGGTATTAATAGCATAGGGAGGTTGATCTTCCGGACTTAAATTTAAAAAGACAAAGCCAATCTTTAGCTATAGTTAAAGGGGACATAGTGGACATTTTTCTTTTTCTTACTTTCACCAGCGAGGATGGCATATGTAACTGTTTCTATGTAAGGGCACTTGCAATGTAGTTTCTCCACTCATTTTTTGCTATGTCAGATATGATAGAAAGATGAAATGGAATAAAATTAATGCAAAGAGAGAAGGAAATCGTTTCTTCTTTAAGAAATCATTTCTACGTTCATTACAAAGTTTTAGAATTAATGCGAGAGGGAAGGTGGTTTTGGAGAAAGGTGAAAGTATTAATGACAAAAACAATGTTAAGATAATGTGACGGAGCCACCCTTTTTTTCCTATAGTTTATAGGTAAATTGTTCCTTATAGAAATGATGTTTAGAAAATTTGCATCAGTCCTGTCCTGGAATGACAGTCCTTCCGGACGCCCCCTCGAGGCCCAGTTCTACAGGCTAGGCAAGAAATACGCCTTCTTGTTTGTAAAAAATCCTCTTTTCCTCGTGTTCATGGATAAAAGAACAATCTTGGAAAATCAAAATCTCCTCTGCCTCTCGCGTCTTGGCGTCGGCGTCTCGCTGTCCATCTCATCGGATCATACGTCGTCGCAACGCGAAGCGAAGACAAAACAGGAGGCTCTTCCCCACTCCGCCGCCGCCGCCTCCCCTCATGGCGTCGCTTGCGTCGCAAGCGAAGCCGGTCGCCGTGCTCTGGCTCGCCGGGTTCCTCCAGGCCGCGCGCCTCCACCGCGTCGTCTACTTCTGCTCAAGGTCCGCCTCGTCTGCCCTTGCCCCCCTCCTCGATTTTTGGGTTTTTGCCTTGGGTTTTTCGGGGCAGTTTTACCATGCCCTAATCCTGCTCCAAGCATCGGATTGCTACTCCCTCGGTAACCTTCTTGTCTGGTTGGTTGGATGCAGCTCGAGGGCTCTCGCGACCAGGGTCGCCCAGTGCTTCCTACTCAACGGGTTCATCTTCCTTGGGAGGTAAGGCTGCTATCAGTTGAGGCTTAATCTCGCATAAATTTGTTTCTGTTTTCTAAATTTTGCCGAGGAGGACGCCCCACTGCACTGGAGCTGGTGGATAGAGATGTGCGCGCGTGTGTTTTTTTTTTTTTGCCTCTGAATCATGCGGTGCCTCATTGTATATTGATCTCCCTTTTGTGGAAACTTCGAGGGTAGCAAATTAGCAATCGTGAGCTGTGCATTTTGGAATCAGGCGTCTCGAAACATTTGAATTCAGTTTGGAATCAGTTTGGAAACATTTGAAATAAGTAATTAGCAATCACGAGCTGTGCAATTTGAAATCAGTTTGGAATAACGCTTACTTGCAACATGTGGGATTTTTTCCCCCAGAATTTTTCTGGAATTGAACTGTTTCTAGTTTGGAGTTTACTATGTTCGAAACAGAACCACAGAACCTTAGCCTTGAATGCTCTAGGGTAAGATCGTGGATGACATAGAACACTAAATTCAATGGAGCTTGATGAGCTGTTTGGAATCATGTAGACTTGCAGAGCGTAATGATCATTTGATTTCTCGTAGTTTTCCATCTGTATGCCACTTTGCTTACAGCATCCCTAATGGTGTAGTCAACCACATTATAAGAAGTAGATATGTCATCTGTAGATAGCAAGTAGACAACATCTTCAATTGACTAGCTATAACATCGTCTCAAAAATTAAATGTGGGCGCATATGTAATACATGGCAAGCATCTTGTAATCCGTTATAGATTAACTATAAGTTAGTAGCTAACCTTTATCTCTCTCATTCACATAAGCAAAATGTTGAGTTGGCATCCTTATAGCTAGCTGACTAAGCACCATTGGACATGCTCTTAACATTAGGGGAATTATATTCTTTACTTCTGGTTATCTCAGCTCTCCTTGAGCTCATCACAAGTATCTTATCTTGTTTTGAATGTCCCTGCTTAAACACTTTTGTGCTCCATCTCATGGATGCATCTTTAAATTAACTCTTACACTTTATAGTTTGTTAACATTGAAATTGGTGGTGATCCCAATTCTT
Source organism: Raddia distichophylla (assembly GCA_005191435.1). Classification (NCBI taxonomy): domain Eukaryota; kingdom Viridiplantae; phylum Streptophyta; class Magnoliopsida; order Poales; family Poaceae; genus Raddia; species Raddia distichophylla. The sequence goes on along the minus strand of SPJY01007910.1, from coordinate 2,708,427 downwards.
TTGTGGATACTACCTGACCAATGCGATGATTTGCCAAGGAAACATCTATGTGATCACACTGTGGCTGTAGCAGCCTATTCATTCCTACGCTCTGGCCTTGTCGAGATTTTCTATGTGAGTCATTCTTGTTATTAGTATCTTCTAAATATACTGACCATGTTGTTTATGCCGTAATTGTTTGAACATGGCTCACAAATTGAGTTTCTTTCCCTCCAATACTATGTTATTGATATTTTGCATTGCATAGAGTGAACATGAGTATAAATTATTGGTAATTGATTAATATTGGATAATTATCTATTAACAAAATGTATGCTGAAAGGCTCAAAATATTAGTAACTTATCTTTTTCAATAATACACTTAAACCTGAATAGAACTTGAGTTGGTAGGAAACCTTGTTACTTTGTTCAAATGCAAAATGCTCAGAATTTTTAAACCTAATTTACATTTTGTCATCGATGGCCTAATGCCTCATATATTGTAAATTCCTCAATGAGAAATTCCAGCATTTGCTTGTATAGTTCCTAGAGGCAACCTACAACATTTTGCCAATTTACCTGTGATATTTTTTTGGCAACAGTGGTTCAAATGCATTATGTTGTTTATGAAGCCTCATTTACATTTCCCTGCTAACATAACATGTCTGATTCTATTCCAAGATGAGAAACTAGTAAACTACAATATTATTTTGCACGATTCTCTCGAATCAACCTGCAATATTCCTTCAGCTTACTTCTTATGCCCTTAGTGCTGTTTAATGTTTATTGTATGTGTGGTACCTTAACTTGTGTATTTCTGTTAGTTCAGTTTTTTTTTATAAAATATTCTTCATTGCAATTATTTGTTGTTTTCTAATAACTGAAACTATCTTTCAGGTATTTTGGTTTTATCCACTTTACATCTTCAGCTTCATATTAAGCACACTTTGGTATGTTGAGCCCCTCTCCATAGTTGATGCCTTACGCACGTTATATTGCCTGATTGTTTGTTCATTTTTCAAAGAACAGACCCATGGTTCCAGTTGATAAGGGATTCATCTAGCAGCATTTAATATGCTATGATGCTATCATTTTTATAAGTAATTAGCAAGAGAAATCTATCAATGCTATAATTATATATGTATCAAGCTGCTATGATATCAGTTAAATTGTGGTCTTGGAAGCGAAAAGCTTCAGGATGCCACTGTTGCAGTTTTAGCATTTCAGGTTCAGAAATTGCTTAATTTCTATTATGGAAACAATTATGAGCGGCATACACTCCAGCGACTATGGGTTGGGAGTTGGAACTTCAAATATACCAGCAAGTCGCTCTAGAGCCTCATCGTAGTGATGACTTAATTTTTCTTGTGGCATAATGGCACAGATTCTGTAACAATTTTTCAATCCGTTCATTGATGGTGCTACGCAAAACATTGTCTGTAGAAAGTAGATTCAAGAGTAATAGGATACAAAAACGTCTACAGAAATATTGTGCATGAATCCTTCTATGCATTAGTTTTCTATTGAAACTGGGAGATGTAGTCAACAAATAGTAAAATGAGTTCTGGTTTGCATCATGCAGATATAATAATACTCCCTCCGTTCCAAAATATAAGGCATGTATTCGGGAAAGTCAACGTTTATAACTTTTGACTAATAATTAAAATAAAATTTGTATGTTTGGTGTTATGTATGTGATATTGTTGGATTCATATTTAAAAGTATTTTTATATGATGTTAATTTTATAGTTATTGAGAATATATTGTGAGAGCAAATAATGGTCAAAGTTCTATGTTAAAGACCGCACCAAAAACTTATATACCTTATATTTTAGAACGGAGGGAGTAGAATTTCTCTATTTATGTTTTAATATTCTACATGTTATCTATTGTACAGTCTCTGGGTTTGAACATCACAAAACAAACTGAAATGAATATAAGCTGAACTTAAAGATGTATCTGAGTTTCTTCTATGGAAAACTTAATTATTGGTTTTTAAGCAAATTTTCATTGTTACAGGTATGAACTCTTGGTTTTACTATCCCCAAGATACACATGTTTAAGATACTAAACAAAGGAGCATCCTACTATCCCTTTCGTGATGTTGGCTTCTTACGTCAGGTATAATGACATTGCCAAGCATGCTTTGGAGGATGTGAAAAGTAAGAGCTTAGATGCAACTCAAACATCGGATGCCCACAGCATAACTGAATCAGAAAGTAGGCCTGAAGGATTTGATGGGTGGGTTTACATTAAAAATCGCTTGAAGTTGGTTGGATTCTATCTACACCATGTGCTGACGTTTTGATTTTAGGATTGCAATTGGTATTGGAGAACATGTTTATTCACTCATTCTTTTGACTATTTTTTTTATTGAGGTATGGTTTGATGTTTATATTGTTTCCTTCCTCATATTGCACCAGATGACTTGCAAGCTTTTTTATGGCCCTGATTTTCATCATATCTATGTTTCGCTAATATTCAAGTTGATACCATGCAGGTTTCTGTGGTTGGTTACATACCTTACCTTGGCACGGCAATGAACTTCCTTCTCCTTTCTTTGATGTATGCGTACTACTGCTTTGAGTATGTATCTATGAATGTCTTTCAGTATTCTTTCAATTTTTAAGATGTGTGTTACATGTACAAATTACTTCTATCGCTGCTAACCTTTTGTCAGGTACAAGTGGAACTTCTTTGCAGTTCGTTTGAATAAACGACTTGATTTCTTCGAGTCAAATTGGGCTTTCTTTGCTGGATTTGGTATGTTGATAATTTGTCGTCATATGGTGCAAATGTGCAATGCCTTTTAGTCTCATCACCGCAACGAAAATTTAACTGTTGGGGAAAAAACTGAATGACTAATTTTTCCTTCTAATTAGTAATTACCAGTGTGAAATAATTTAAGCCCATTTACATCTCTTGGTAAGAATAATGTCATGGATCGATACTTCCAGATTTTTATGGGGAAATTTTATTGATTACAGCATCTTAATTCTTTGAACTTTGTTCAGCATGGTTCTTAACACATTAAATCTGATATGGGTATCAATCCTGGTTCGTGCGCCAAGTTGAAATCATTTCAATATTTCTGCAATCTTAAATGGACAACCAAATCTCTAATAGGTTCCCAGCCGTTCCCATGGTATATATGCCTTGTGCCATTTAAAGAACCTGCATCAGAGCTGAGCTGTTTTGTCAAACTGTTTTGTTTCACAAACACCTATCGTACCTGCATACCTGGGTTTTGATTTTTTTGTTTTAGCTCCTGTATGGATAGCTTCCATTGTCTAGTTGCTTCTTCATATTCTTTAAGAATATATGTCGCTAGTTAGTATTTCTGCGATTCTGACACATTCTTTGGTGCCCTATTGCTTACACAGGTAGCCCATGTGTACTTCCATATATCTTCTTCTCTCCTCTTGCAAGTTATGGTGTGATGGCGATACTTTATCCATTGGTACAAAGGAGCACTTTCTAGTAGTAGTTCTTACTTTTATCATTTGATAACCTTTAAAACACTTGAAAGTTCTTATCTTTTATTCAGACATGTTCTGTTGTGGCCAAAGCACGCAACCCAGGGGATACAATCCTTAATGCGGGCTAAACGAGCTGTTATCGAAACTAGCGCGGTAGCGCCTAGGCTGTTAATCGGAACCACCGCCTATGAGATTAGATCTCTTTTTTGCTCAATTGTTTGGATAATTACAAAGATACACGACCACCCCTTTTATAGGGATAAAAGGCTTCAATTCTAGAAAAGAAATCCGAACTAATATTATCTCCTAAGTAATTGATCTTATCTAATCCAAAACTCATCTAGTCTAACGCTTACTAATCCCGTGCTACAGTACCACGGCTACTGTTCACGTTGTTTATGGGTTATTGGACTCTGTTGGGCTTATGCGTAACATGTTCTTTCTTTGTACAATGGACATACTAAACCCTAGATATGATAGTACATGTAATAGTAGCCAGATTCCTGTTTACCTGCAGCAAGTTGCACCACCACCACGTTAGGAGATCCTTGATTATTTTTTCCAGCTGTTTTCACTTGGTATGGTGGATGTATGTGTTTCAGTAATAAAAAAGGGGAATAATCTACTATATTTCATGCTAATGCACATGACACCCCTTGGACGCAATGGATGAACTATTTGTTTTTTCTCCTTTGTAATGTTATAAGAGTGCTCAGCTGCTTGTTTGTCCGATAAAAGATGAGTCCATCATCACAACGTTGCTTTTCTGCAGTTTGTCTTGACTGCTGCTGGTACTCAAGCAGAGCAAGTAATTGATAAATTGAAACCTTTGCATGGAGGGAAACTAAAAGGAATGCCTGTGTTCTTTGTTGCAAAACGACTAACGTAAGCAATAAGCATCATCCTTTCCATACTTGCAAATAATTTCTATGTTATTTTAGGCTTGATGTGGATCATACCATTTCCTGTATAGCATTAGCTAGGTTGCTACTACTGTAGTTCTTTAAAAACTCCATGTACCAGTGAGAGTCCAGCTACAATTTAATGCTGAAGGAATAGTTGTTGAGTGTTTATCCATGGTTTGACTTCTCTCTCTCTTTCTTTTGTAAAGAAAAAATGCCTAAGTAACAAAGTGTGCTGTCTTGATGATGAAAATGAATTTTGCAATATTAATGCTTCACTATTTTTATTTGTTCATATATGTTAATCTGAAGTATATATGGTACAGTATGCTGTGTATTATTATTCAATTTAGATCATATTAGTATTCAATTTAGATCAAATTTATTTCAAACATCACAGTTCATTTCGAACGTTGCTGCTTTGCTTGGTACTTTTGGCGTGCCATAAAATGTTAAAACATGTATATTCAGGACGCAAGTGCTGCAATTGTTTCCAGATGGACAAAAAGAGCAATGAATGATTCTCATAACTGAATGAAGCAGATTTGTCCTGTGCTTATCACAGTGCTGTTGTTGAGGTTGCATCCGAAGGTTGCATAGTTCATCGGAAGTGCTGCTCATCTGCGTCAAACTGTAATTGTTTTATACCATTACCATTGTACATAAGGTTCCTGATAAAAGAAAGAAATGAAAACTATGCTTGTCCACACGATGCCATACATACTTGTGTACATAGTAGTTGCAGCATCCCTTTCTTCACGATGCCATTCATACTTGTGTGCACAGTAATTGCAACACCCCTTTCTTCTACCATTCTGTAGCCAACAGCAGATTGATGTCATTAATTTCAAGCGCTCCTCTTTGGGTTTGGTTTTGCACTTCCAGAGCTGCATGAAACGCATTGTGCAGTCAGTGTTTCCAGGCTTTGGTCGTTTGTGTTCTATTGAGGATTAGGGTGGGTAAGATTTCTACTGATAGTTGTTAACTGTCAGTTATTTATTATTCGTGTTCCTGACATTTCAACTCCCGCCGTACTCACCTAATATTCGTCCGCGTAGAACTGCATAAGCAGAGCTCATGACAGTAACGTAAGTGGATGCTGCTGCTTCTGAGATATGGCCCTACACCATATATGGGATTCTCCCTTATCATCTTGAAGTCGGTAGGATGTGAACTAATGCTTTGACTTCACATATTCACTTATCACCTTTGCTAGTTATCAGACGACTGAGATTTATTTATCTCTCAATCAATTTTCTCACATACGTGGATATTCGTTGGATCTTTTATGTGCCCTATGGAGGTAGTTGATCAACGGCTCAGGAAATCGACTGAGAGATAAATAAGTCTCAGTCGCCTGATGAGAAGTCAGCCCCTTCACTTATAGTTTATACCACCTGTGCTTAGAGAAATACCTCGTGGCTACAGTATACGTCTTACGTGCACATCACTACACCAAAATAGAGCAGTGATCCTGTGCTGCCCAATAGAAGGCTGCCTGAACAGCTTTAGCTCGTTCCTCGTGTGCTTAAACATGAGCCGGTGACACCAAACAGCTCTTTTTAGTAAACGGCAACGGATGTGCAGGGCGAACTATATCTTATGATCAATGCATCACATTCCTCCGATCTCATCTCACGTGAGTATTTAACTTCTCCGGTTCCACAATTTGAAACGTATTGAACGTTTGTATTATGGATTGCAGTTGCACATTCTCTCTCTAAATTACTGGCGAGGCAGATCCATCATGTACACAGTGGTGCTTAAGAAAATTTCGCGCAAGCCGCCCTATATAGTCTTGGTAGGCTACGGCCTTTGAGATGTTAAACAAGCTCCATGACTTCGTGATTCCGACATTATTAGCTTGTTTGTTCATCTTCTTATTGTCGTTTTATAGCTGTTAACTCTTTATAGGACCATCCATATATTCTCCACATAAATGATTGGCATATTTAACATGGACCGGAATACGCAGAATACAGCAGCTGCAGGCATGCAACAACGATGGTACTAATATATAGATAATTAGCTACTACAGTGTATATAAATTAAATAACTAACATATATAGAGGCTACTAGCTGGAGCGATTCAGCAATTTGCCAGCGGTCAATAATAATCAATTCTCTTTTGTTTACTCTAATACACTTACAGCCCTTTGTCGGTGACCGGATTGAACTATTGAAGAGTCTTTGTTAATAACATTTGTGGAGCTTGTCCTAGATTAATTTTCAACTGGAGCTGTCCCAACTCTTTCATGTGCTTTGCACAGTGTTTTCATTTCGTGCATCAGCGTACTAGTACATAACCGTCACTTGACGTACTTGCAAAAAAACCTATGGACAGAAGCTTTTTCCCTTTTTTTTTCACTGGAATTTGATGCTATCTAGTACAGCACCGTAGCAATACAAATACAAACACAAACACCAAATCTTTACCATCACAGCATCAACGCTTTAGAAGCCGTGCTAAACTGCTAATTAACATGTAATATATGCTTGCGAAATGAAATCGATGTGCAATATTTGGGCGCTATTGATCGAGCATTGATTGATCAGTGGTTGTTCTGAACTCGCAAGTTTATTAGTACTATCTCATATGTAACAGAGATCGCATGGTGTTGCTTTCAGCCCGAAGGACCAGTACTGCTGCTCTGTCAGATGGTTCGCTGATCTTTTTAATGAGAGAGCTTAGATCGTGGTGCCTGGCACGCCATAAGTTCATGCAAATGCATTATGATTTGCACCCGCATTGCTGGTGTGGAGGTGACTGCTGTGCGTGCATCACCAGCATCCATCCATCTATCATCGATCCCGCGAAATGCTGTACCGAAGAACTAGGCATTCATTGGCACTGTTTCACAAACACGCCAGCACCGAATTAACTTGTATGTTAACATGATTTTAAACATGCATGTAATTTAGAGAATGGTTGAACAACTGAACAGCTAAAATGATTAAATTTTAAGAGTTTTTCGAGATAGTTTCAAGTTCGGATCCATTTCGTTTAACTTGCTTTTTAAAGCGCTCGGACCTATCTTTGAGACAATGAAAAACGGACTAGAAAAATCGAAAGCATATATTTTTTTGAAAACATAGGTATACCGTTATGCTATTAAGCCATTAAATTGTTAAGCCTAAAAGAACATGACCCTGATACCTTTCGTTTGAACATGTTCCCAAAAATAAAATCATTGCTGTAGTAACAAGAAATGGTGCAAAGCACCATCTATGCAAGGAGCTTTCTTTTGGCTCTCGACATTGGTGTTAGATTCCGTTGAGCGCAAATTAATCAATTTCTTTCTCATTACACCGGGGCTGAAATTGCTGTGTTCCCAACAAACCAAGCGTGCTAGAATGCATGTTCCCATCCGTACCATGTAAAAAGATCCCAAGTGGAGACAGGTATAAAGACCGAAAACTCGGAGAAAAGCATAGTGAAATCCGGAGAAGTCAGTGCCGTACAATTTTCTTCTGAAATAAACAACAAAGTTGATGTTTTTTTTAAAGAAAAAACTAGCAACGTAACCCGTCCATTTGCACGACCAAATTTAACTTATATCAGTTAAAATATCTTTTTAATATAAACTCTCGTATCGTTAATGTCCAATTAAAAGGATAATTCTTTTATAATGCATAACCAAATAGTTCTTGGTAAGCTTCGTTATAATCTAAGGCCCTGTTTGTTTGAGCTGCAGCTTCTCTAAAAGCTGCTTCTGGAAAAAGTCACAAAAAACTAGCTTATGGAAAAAAGCTCAGATCACAATATAAATTGGGCTTTTGGTGGCTTTTGGCTTTTTTGAAGTGGGTTCCAAAAACTGGCTGTTTGTTTGAGCTTCTGGCTTCTGAGGCTAAAAGTTAGCTAGAAGCTCAAACAAACAGGGCCTAAGTCTAATATAAGCGATATGTTAATAACTTTAATCTCGTTATGTGTATGTATATCATTATATCCAATATTACCATTGTAGTTATCTCCATTTTTACCTTCTTATCGACTAACTCATCATAATTGCAACAACTCCAGGGTTTCGTTCTTTTTTAGTTCGCTTATGTGGTGACTCCATTTGTTTATATTTTAATATTACAAAAAGATAAATTTATAGATATTTTATTTTTTATCGTTGAAGCAGAGTATTAACATACTTTCGTAATTTTATTTTAATTTAATATGTTTTTATTTTTATTTAAGTTGATATGCACCCTCTTTTTTAGGGACGCGGGGTTGTCCGACGGGCGTCGTTGGATCTCCAATGACCAGCGTTAGATCTTTAGGAAAATTTTGTTATTTTTGTTTTGCCATGAAAAAAAAATCAATAAATGGCGAAGAGGAGCTGGGCGCGGGTCAGGTGGACACGTGTCGCACGGGGACCGATCCCGTCCGGATCCCACCCGGACGGGATCCCGTTGTGTAGAATTTCTCTTCCAAAAATAAAATCATTGCTGTACTAATAAGGCATGGTGCAAAGCACCATCTATACCAGGAGCTTTCTTTTGGCTCTCGACATTGGTGCTAGATTCCGTTGAGCGCAAATTAATCAATTTCTTGCTCATTATGATACCGGGGCTGAAATTGCTGTCCCCAACTAACCAAGCGTGTTAGGATGCATGTTACCATCCGTACCAAGTAAAAAGATCCCAAGTGGAGACAGGTATAAAGACCGAAAACTCAGAGAAAAGCATAGTGAAGTCCGGAGAAGTCAGTGCCGTATAATTTTCTTCTGAAATAAATAACAAAGTTGATTTTTTTGAAAAAAAAAAAATAGCAACGTAACCCGTCCATTTGCACGACCAAATTTAACTTATATCAGTTAAAATATCTTTTTAATATAAACTCTCGTATCGTTAATGTCCAATTAAAAGGATAATTCTTTTATAATGCACAACCAAATAGATCATGGTAAGCTTCGTTATAATATCGTTATGTGTATGTATATAATTATATCCAATATTACCATTGTAGTTATCTCCATATTTACCTTCTTATTTAACTCATCATGCTTGCAACAACTCCAGGGTTTGGTTCTTTTTTATTTCGCTTATGTGGTGACTCCATTTGTTTATATTTTAATATTACAAAAAGATAAATTTATAGATATTTTATTTATTATTGTATGTGGTGACTCCATTTGTTTATATTTTAATATTACAAAAAGATAAATTTATAGATATTTTATTTTTTATCGTTGAAGCAGAGTATTAACATACTTTCGTAATTTTATTTTAATTTAATATGTTTTTATTTTTATTTAAGTTGATATGCACCCTCTTTTTTAGGGACGCGGGGTTGTCCGACGGGCGTCGTTGGATCTCCAATGACCAGCGTTAGATCTTTAGGAAAATTTTGTTATTTTTGTTTTGCCATGAAAAAAAAATCAATAAATCAATAAAAATTATAAATATTCTCTAATCAGTATCAGGTCTCACACGTATTTTATTCAAATCGATATGACCAATATTCAATTTATAAACTTTTTAAAGGAAAACCTAGATGTATAAATGTTGTATATCAATCCAAAAATTATATGCGGGAATGGACATGCATTAGAGAATATTTGTGATTTATATGAATTTTTTACATGGTGAAACAAAAATAACAAAATTTTCCTTAAGATCTAACGCTGGCCGTCGGACAGCCGAACGGCCCCCGCGTCCCTTTTTAAGTGTTGTAATATATTTTTATTACAATTTTAGTTTTATTTTATTGTTGTTTATATGAACTTCTAGTTTTGTGATAGATTTTTAATTCCAAATTTCTGGTTTTCTATTTTTATCATTATTGATACGATTTATTAATTTCAATCTATGTTATTATAGTATGGCTCAATAGCAATTGAGGCTTTAAATTTTTTTCTTTAAACCTAGTAACTTCGATACATCACTAAAATCTTACATTGGTAGAAAGGGGCTATTGATCCTTCGTTCAAGAAGTAAGCTCATGCCAGGAAGCCACTTCCCAATCATAGCGCTCTTCTTTAACAATATAATGGATGGATAAATTTGCGCGTGTTTGATGCAGCCCCTATCCAGTGTCATATGGCCGCCACAGTGGCATAGGGCTCCTGCTTGCGGTGCTCTGGCTCGTAATTTCTGTTCTGCTTCTTCCCTTCCTGGGTGTCGCCTGTCGCAGCACTGTCCATCGCTCAGTGCGTGCCTGTGATGGTGAAACGCGACTATTTCTTCCTCAGGCAAAATGCCGTTTCCTCGTCTTGCTGACCGGCCGGACGTGTTTTTTTTATACGTTCTTCCATGCATGCCTTCGCTAGAAAGATGGAAGAATATTTCAAATACTCCTGTGTGTTATTATACTGCTGTATGCTAACTTCTTGAAAAGAATAATTGCCTAGAATCCAGCAAAGTGTCACCGTGAAAGCTTGCACTAAAAAAGATGGCAGAGCGCTGCATTGGATATTTCACTGAAATACGAGGCAAATCGAAGCGCATCATCTGTCGTACTCACAGCCGTTGGCACTGATTTAAACTAATTAAGGAACAAACTTTACAATGCCAATCTAATTCCCCTCTTTTTTCTAGCCAAAAAGGGAAAAAATCAGGAACCAACTACACCTAATCAAGCATGCAGCATGGTGGTGAGCAATGATTTAGAGAGGAGAAGATTGAAAAAAAAAAAGAAGAAACAGTGAATTTGCCAATGGAAACACATCTCTCGAGGAAAAACCCTTAAACATGTACATGTATTTTCATATATGCAAGCAACCATTAGATCCACTCTAAGATTTGTGCCTAGCTAGCCTCCACTTTCCTCATATGCTCTTTTGAAAAAAAAAAATCTATATTTTTTCTCTAGAGGGAAAAAAGTGCCACCAACGACCACTGCCCCCTACCCCACTAGTGACCATGCTAGCCTATACAAGCCACCACACAAGTTATAGCCATGCCAAGCTATCGGTGGAGAGGGGTCGTAGTCATCAGTAGTGTCACACCCAAAGGGGAGCCGACCTGGCTAGGCTTGGTCAAGCTAGGGCCTAGGGGTCCAACACGGCGTCGGCATATCATATATTTCTATGGATTAGTTGCCATGTATGTATTTATCTTTCTGGATTTGTATCCCTAGGGTTAGTATAAATAGTCTCCTCTTGTGTGAGAGTAAGAGAGAGAGATGGAAATTGGCAACGACATCATCGCCAAGACGATCACCATCACATCCCATTACACCATAGATAGCACTATCTTCTTTCGGAGAGGAACCTTGCCTAGGGTTTTTTCTCATGCAAACCTTTTACTGTGATCTCTTGATTATAGTGAAGAACTGGATGCATGTAAGACTATTATCGTAGCCTAGGAGGCCTAAACCAGGAGAGAAATCTTCTGTGTCTCTTTCCTGTGTCTTACGCCAAGATCCATTCGACATCTTAGAAGACGAGATCGTGACAGAAGAGAGCCCTCTTGTATTGCAATTAGAAGTAAACTCGATCTGAAAAGTTTGTTTCCAACCGTCAATACTTTTGGTTTCTTCCTACCTTAATGAAATTGCAGAGCAATGTGCAGCACACTGGTTGCGCCATTGGGCATTGCTGCAAAAAGAAGATGAGTGAGAAGAAGTCCTCCGAGCATGTTTCTCTCTTGATGTTGTCGCCACGGAGTTCTTTTTCAAGCATGGCTGGAGAATAAATAACAGGATTGCTGCTTAGTGCTTTTATATTTCTGTTGTGGGATCAATCACTTTATCATTTCAACATTTCGTATGTTGGTGTGAACTACTTATATTGGTCGTATACGCCTTGGACGTAGAGGTCGAAACTTTTCCTTTATCTAAAAAACCTACAGCCACTTAAAAAAAAAATTGCTACTCTGGCTCTCAAGCAGTTTTGCGGTTACTCGAAAAAACCAAACAATTAGTTGCTATTTTGCAAACATAAAGATTACAAAACGATCGTTTCGAACGGAACCGATAGAGCAGCCCTAATTTCGCTCGACTAGCCCTAAGAGTACATCCATTGAGCCTTCTGTCCAAACACATGACCGAGCTTCACTCGATTCCCTATTTTTTACACCCTGATTCCCCACTATTGCAGCCATCAGTCGCCGTGAATCCCAACCGTCGTCCCACCGTCATCTATATCACCTTCGCTCGCCGTATTTTCAGAAAGTTTTAGTATTTTCATAAAATATTGTGTAGTTTTATATAGTTTCACGCCTATATGAATTAACCTCATCCATTGGGATAGTTTCTTATAGTTTTAGAAAATTCATGTAGTTTTAAGAAAATTTCATATAGTTTTTCCTGTAGTTTCATATATTTTTAAAAAGATTCATATAATTTTCATCTACTTTTAGAAAGATTCATGTGGTTTTAGAAAGTTTCATGTAGTTCAATGGATATCCATGTGAATTGGCTTCATCCATTAATTGGGGTAGTTTTTTCATATAAATCTTAGGAAAATTTTATATAGTTTCAAGAAAATCTCATATAGTTTTTATATAGTTTCATATACTTTTAGAAAGTTTCATATAGTTTTCTTGTAGTTTCAAAAAATTTCATATAGCTTTCTTGTAGTTGTATATAGTATCATGCCTATGTAAATTAGCCTTATTGTTGGAAGGGAAAATGCCCAAAATAATCAATTAGTAAATCATAATTTTTACAATAAACCACAATAAAACTAAATACCCGAAATAGCACTCGGTCCCGCCACCCCACACGGCGCCCCCCACATGGCACGACGGGAGCAGAGCTCCAACCACACCGTATGGCAGGAGCACCTGCTCCAGCCACCCCGCACGGCGGGAACTCCTCGGCGTCAACACGTGGCACGAGGTGCAGATGTTGGATAGAGGGTGAGGCAAGCACATGAAGTTTTTTTATTTTTTTCCAAAAAAAATATAGGACATTGAAACACAATAAAAAAATTTGAAAAATGGAATCATGAGATCATTCTGCAAAAAATATTATTTTTAAAAAATGAAATTTCTAGAATTTTAAATTTTAAAAATCATCAAAACAAAAGATACAAAAAACCATAATTTATGCTTTCCAGTGATACTTCTTCAATTTTTTCTATGGTATAATTTATTAAAAACATATTTCATATATATTAATTTATTAAATTGTTCTCCTTAACCATGGCAATGAATATGGTTATACCTATATGTTTAATGCAATAACATAGCGATTTTTTTACTAGAAAGCATAAATTATGATTTTTTGTTTTGATGATTTTCAAAATTTAAAAATTATGGAAATTTCATTAAAAAATTAATATTCTTTGTGGAATGAGCTCATGGTTCCATTTTTTAAAAATTTTATTGTGTTTCAATGTCCTATATTTTATTTTGTGAAAAACTAAACATACTTCATTTTGCCTGCCTCGCCCCTATCCAACAGCTTCACCTCCGTGTCACGTGTCGCCACCGAGGAGTTCCCATCGTGCAGGGTGGCGGGAGCAGGAGCTCCCATCATGCGGTGTGGCGGGAGCTCTGCTCCCGCCATGCCATGTGGCGGACGCCGTGTGGGGTGGCAGGACCAAGTGCTATTTTGGGTATTTAGTTATATTGTGGTATATTATATAAATTATGATTTACCAGTTGATTATTTTGGGCATTTTTCTTGTTGGAAACTTGGAATAGTTTCATAAAGTTTCTTATAGTTTCAAAACAATTCATATAGTTTTCACAAGGTTTTATAACTTTTCAAAAAAAAAATCATGTAGTTTTCAGAAAGTTTCGTATAAGTTTAAAAAGTTTCATGCAGTTTAATGTTGACATCGTCGTAGCACCTGCTGACATCATCACACACATGAATTAGCCTCATTGTTGGGATAGTTTCATAGAGTTTTATTTAGTTTCATGTGAATTAGTGAATTAGCCATCGTTGGGATAGTTTCAAAAAGTTTCGTGTAGTTTTTTTTAAAAAAATCATGCAGTTTTTAGAAAGTTTCATATAGTTTTATAAAAAAAAACAATTTTCAAAAGTTTTACAAAGTTTTCAAACAAGTTTCAAGTAGTTTTATGTTGTTTCGTGCTGACGTCATCAAAATACCTTCTGGCGTCATCAGACACTCGCATGGTTTTTGTCATTCAGCTCATCTGTTCATGTATCGCTGAACAGATCACCGTGCGCAGCAGCTTCCTATTGCAAAATCAACGGTTACTAAAGCAACCCATGAAAACTTTTTCCCCTCACTTTGGTAGTTTACCAAGCGGTTTTGCAATCCCGTGCTGACATCTCACGGTCCTGCACCGAGTACCTGACGGCTGACGCGTGCACGCACCTCCGTTGCTTCGCCGTCCGGGTAATGATCATCGCCGGAACGATGCTTTCTCCGGCCATGAAGCTAATCGATGAACTAACCAGTCTGATCTGCGCATGCGTGCGTGCGATGCGTCCATATATCTCGATCGGCTACCGGCCGGGTACCTTCTACCCAGCGCCGAAAAGGAAAGAGCTGCGAGAAAAGTTAAATGGTTTGGGCTTAAGCTATCGATCGATCTATTCATCGGATCGTCCATCAAATGATCATGTGCAAGCATGCACACACTCAATGCAAGCATATGCTGCTCCCTTTCTGGCTGATCTGCACTGACTCTTAAGCCTCGAGGGGCACGAAATGAGCTTTGCTTTCGCGAGGAAGAAACGAATGGCAAAGCTAGTGGCCTAGTGCATGTTCAGTACTCTGTGTGTGTGTGTTCTTTGTGGTAGGCAGGGTCGACGACATGGCACCTAATACGTTATCCTACTTGATTAATTTGCTGGTGATCGATGGTGGTGAGTGTTGGGGGCCTTGTTGTGGCATTGCCTTCGTCATGTCATGCGTGCTTTGGTGTAGAGTAAGCAAAGACGGCCACTTGGTTATATATATATGAGATATATCTCAGTTCGTGCAGTCCCATTTCTGGTCTATATTTATTTGGTTTCCCACAAATATGCATGCAAAGGTGGACTTTGATTCGTGATACCTATATCAAATGAGAAGAAGCAAAAGGGCGGATCGATAAGTTTTTTCTTTCTTTCTTAACAGCATCTACAGTGGAGCTCTAAAGGCTGCCCCATGCTGGTGCAGTTCCAATTGTACATTGTACTAATGAAATGTTAATTTATATTTATTTAATCATAGTTGATAGTTGTAGCCTTCATCGTAGAGACTGCAATGATGTCTAAGCACTAATGCCTCCGCCGGGTTGTTCAAGCGATCAGTTTTAAGCCGAGGTGGTTCATTAGCTATCGGCTTTAGGCTGATGGGGCTTGTGACTTGTGAGGTGGCAGCGTTTGCTCTGTGTTGTGTTTGGCTGTTTTTGCACATGCTTTTTTTTATTTTATTTTACTCTTTTTGAATGAACGGCACGTCCTTGGTTCAAAAAAAAAGTTATGTTAAATCTTAGCGATCACAGTTATGGGTCTACTACTTACGGAGAAGCTGTGTGATGCTCTAAGTTCTGAGTACTGAATAATAGGGATGTTTTTGGTAATTAGTGTTCCATTTATGCCCAATAGTTATTATAGGCACGTAGGATGCGGTCATATGTGCTATGCCTCCTTGGGCCTTTAAGTAGGAGTCCATTTACAAGTTATATAAAGAGGTGGGTGAAGCTAAATGGATTAATCCAACCTCTCTCTCAGCCCTAGTAGTTACCCGTTCTAGCTTTGTGCCTCGGTGCGAGATCTTCCCAATAGCATGCGGCCTAGAGAATTTCGATGAGATCATGGCCGCATTGCCCAATGCCCATGCAAGTGAAGCAGTTCCCATTCAAGTACCTAGGGTTTCCTCTCAGACCAACCAAACTGAAGAAGAGTGATTTTCTTCCCCTTCTCGACAAAATAAGCAAGAGGTTAGCGGGGTGGAAAGGAAAGTTACTATCCAAAGTCTCCCGGCTCATGTGAATCAACTCAGTCATCACGGCGCATGCGATTTACCTTATGACAATTTTTCCTCTTAGCAAATGGGCAATCAAGAAAATTGACTCCCTCAATACAGAGCTCCTATGGGAAAAATGATCAAGGTCACTCGGCTGCAAGACTAGTGAGTTTGGAAGAAAATTTGCATACCCAAACCCAAAGCATATCGAAACTTGGGGTGCAAGAGCTTGGAATTTTTTGGAAGATCGCTATTTTAGGGTAGAGGGTGTTTTAGGGGAGCCTGTTGGAGCCAGCCTAACAACCTTTGCCAGGCTAGCACTATTTTGATCCTGGGCAATGGGCGAATTTTTCAGTTCTGGACAGACAAATGGCCGCAAGGTTCGGCACCCTGTGAGATCGCTGCTTTGGTTTATGCAAAGGCCAGACGTTGCACAACTTTCAGTTCACGATAGCTTGCACAATGGGCAACGCCGCAACGGTGTGCTAATTTGCGTTCCTTAAGAGGATTGGAGTTGTGCCAATTTATAATTGTGTGCACCAAACTTCAAGGTGTAAACCTTGATCCTTTAGCCGAAGATATATAGCTGCAAGTGGCGGTGGACAATCGGAGGCACTTATAGCTCGAACTCAGCTTATGATGTTCAGTTCACGGGCTCCACCAGAGATCCGGGTGCAAACCGCATTTGAAAAGCTCACTCCGAACCCAAATGCAAGTGTTTTTTTTATTTGGAGTGCGCTGCTTAACAAGATATTTACTGCGGATAATCTTCACAAGACTACAAGAGGGGTTGACCAAATTTCAGTTTTTGCCCACTTTGTGGTAGCGACCTTGAAACAGTGCAACACATGCTAGATTCTTGCACCTTTGCGAGATGCATTTGGAGGAAAATCATGGCTAAACTCCATATTTGACAGACGAGCTCTGTCGGGAGATTGGCAATCCTTCATAAATTGGTGGTCGCCTACAAGGAGAAAGATTGTCAAGAGAAAGAAGTTTCGATGAATTCGTCATCTACGTCAGTTAGAATTTATGGTAAGGAAGGTATAGACGAGTTTTTGATTCGGCGTATCTTTAAACAAGTCAGGTCTTGTCCATGATAAGGATCAACGTCCAGAATAGACTCCAAGCATTCGCGCTGATGATCACGGCTAGCCAACCTGCTGTCCTGCCCTTTTCGGTTTTTTTTGCTCTTGGTGTTTTTCTTTGTAATCTTCTGTCCTATGC
Source organism: Raddia distichophylla (assembly GCA_005191435.1). Classification (NCBI taxonomy): domain Eukaryota; kingdom Viridiplantae; phylum Streptophyta; class Magnoliopsida; order Poales; family Poaceae; genus Raddia; species Raddia distichophylla. The sequence goes on along the minus strand of SPJY01007910.1, from coordinate 2,691,033 downwards.
TTTGAACTAAATTAAATTAAATTAATTAAAAATTTGTTAGGTTTATATAAGCCAATTAATGTAATACTTTGTAGTCATTTTTTTGGGTTTTAAATAGTTTTTTTTAGAGTTCATAAAATATTTTTTTCATAATTTTCTGAACCCTTTAAGACGTCTTTCGAGGGATCACGAATTTTTAGATTAAAATTTTCAGCTAAAAAATAGAGCTCCTGCTATTTTTCGAAAAAAAAAGAATATATAGATATGAGATGTATGAAACCTACAAGATGGATGTGCAGATTACAGGGGAACAGCATGAGGCGAAGCCCTGAGGGCCCTGTCGACCCCACAAGGAACAACAGCATAATTACGAAGAAATGGTTGGTTGTTAGAGTGGCTGAAACAGATGATTAGACCCAACAATGAGCATGTAATCCGAGTATCCGACTAATCACGCGATTGGTGCGACCTTTGTTTCGCGCCCAACAGTGGAGATGGGCCAGCAGTCAATTGTCGGGTTACCGTGTCCAGATCTGAGCCGAAAAGAGAATGCTGAAAGAAATGGAAGCTCCCACCGTACATGTCTCATTCGGCTCTACTGTTTCGGCACCAGAAAAGTTAAAAGACTTAAGAATGCTAATGCTACGTACTCTCTTCCTTGTTTATGTGGTAACATCCATTGTCTAGCTAGTTAATCTATGCACTAGTAAATAGTAATTGTGAAGAAGGCATGGTTGACATGTTGTAGCAACCCCTGCCTCTTCCAGCCACGTGTTTGTATCAGCCAACTACTTACGATTCAGGCCCTCTTTAATCCATTGTTTAGTTTAAGCTGAAAAAATTTGACCACCTTTAAAAACGGTATAAAAGGATTAAATAAATTATTTTTTTAAAAAAAGCAAAATCTACAAAACCCCGAAAAAAATATTTTCAAAAATTAAAGTGAATAGTCTATACAAAAATAACAAAAAAATGCAAACCCAGCAAAAACTAAAACTAAACAGGGGATCAAAATCCATTTAACACTGATTTTTGAGAAACTTAGCTAGGAGGGTTGAGAAAATGGAACCATCTGATCTGATTTGTTCTCAACAGTCATATCTTAGATGTCATTCTTCTGCGAGTCAACCAATATTATCTATTATAAATTAACATATTCTTATTATAAAAAATCGTTTCAGCGGCTATGAATTTCTCCGACTCATTCATAGTCGTTGATCACACGTAGAGATTTATGCCCACCCCAAAGACCTCCACAGCTCTCATTTAGTCTTTCATAAAAAACCCTTAGATTTTCAAAGCAAAAGCAATTTAGTCCTTCCTCCTTTCCTCTTTCCTTCCTCTGAGCCGGCGCGGCATGATGCAACAACCGCCATGGCGGCTATTGTCATGGTGGATGCTGGTGGTGGCGACAATGGGTGGTGGCCAACTCGAGGCAAGGAGGAGGAGAGCAGGAAGAAGAAGGACGCTTTTGAATCGAAACTTTGGATTTATTTTTTGCAAAACAACATAGGGGTGAGAAAAGTTGCTCTCTTAGGCTTATTGGCTTAAAACTTAATTGCTATTTTTAAAAGTCATATACTTTGGTTTATTGAGCCTTTTTTTATCGTAGAGCTGCCTCACAAAGGTTAAAAAAGTAAGACAAACAAAGTAAGTCTATATTTCAAAGTTAATTCAACGCAATGAAGTCTAACGTATCAGCAAATCAGTAAAAAAAAAATAGATCAAGCCCACGAGAAAACCCATGGAGCGCTGAACCTCCTCTGCTTCAAATCTCCGATGATTCAAGCACCGTATAATCGTACATGAACTACATATGCAATCTTGTACACTAGAACCACGGTTCAACCATCCAACCAAGCCGATCAAACCGACAGGCCGGCCGGTGAAGTAGAAGCATCAACGGTTAATTGACCGGTCCAATTTTATAACTACGCCTAGAACCAGATCGATGTCATCCCCCTTCCCCGCCTAGCCATGCGGACGCCATGACCCAACCATAAAAACCCAGCCCAACTCCACGCCTGAACCTCCAATGCTCCACAACCACTCGGCCATCACCGCCGCAATGCCCAACCCCTCCAGCTCCTCCTCCTCCTCCTCCTCGCCGTCTCCGTCGCCGTCGCCGCTACCTCTCCCGGCGTCCGCCGCCGCTTGCCGACGCAGCCGACGGCGCCTCCGGCCATCCCGCAACCATTATTCCTCCACTGCGCCCACCTCCGCCTCCGCCTCCTCGTCCGCGTCGGCGTCGTCGTCGTCGTCATCGTCCAACCTCTTCCTCTCCCTCCCCTCCTTCTCCCCCGCGCCCTCGCCGTTCCACCACCGCTTCCTCTCCCCGCTCCGCGCCTCCGCTGTGCCCTTCTCCTGGGAGCACCGCCCGGGCATCCCAAAAACCCCCGCGCGCCAGCCGCCGCCCCGTGGCAAGCCCGCCGCCAACGCTAAGCCGCCGCCGCTCCCGCTCCCGCCGTCGCTCCTCGCCGGCAAGGTCAAGGTGGTCGCCCACCCCTGCCCCGCCGCCGGCGCGGACTACCTCGTCTTCCCCAAGAGCAGCGCCAAGACGAGGCGGCGGCGCCGCCCGGCGCTGGCCGCCACCCTAACCGACTGGATGGCCATGCTCAGCCTCTATCGGTCTTGCGCGAGGCCTCGCGACTGCCTCGCCGACGCTGGGCCTCCGCCACTCCCGCGGCCGCGGCGGCGCGCTCCGGCGAAGAAGGCCGGCCGAGACACGCGTACGTATTGAGTTCGTTCGCGCGCGTTTAATTCTTTGGTGCGGGTTATTTGGTGTCACACACTGTAACTAGGGTCGGGTTACGTATGCGCATGTGCTTGCTGCCTTGCCCCCAACCGTAATTAATGTTCTAATTCGGCTTGGCTAATAGGTTGTTAACTTGTTAATCAACTACTTAATGCTGCTGTTGTTGGCTTGCATATTGTCTGCGGTGTGTTTGTGTTTCATGCATGTGTTGTACCGTGTCAGGTTCTGCCGCGATTTCTGCAAGACTGTAAAGAGGGATGGACATGGTAGCAGCCATGCACTTAATTAGAGAATAATGCATGGTTGATTGCTTTGGATCTGCACTATCATGTCCCTGCTTGTCTCTCTTGCTGTACATATATGTACCCAGCTGACCGCATTCTACTAACATTGTATACACTGTTTTTATCCCATATATAATCTCCTCTTAACCTGACCAATCATATGACTTGCCTCCATATTTAAGCACCGTGCTTAATTGTATCCCCTCTTAATCATCCATACAAAAGCAAGCAAAAGCAGGCGGTGAATGCACGAGGGGACAGGGAAGAGTGAGGGCGAGGTAGGCAGGCGTAGTGTGTCGGTTGAGTCACGTCGGCGCGCGGCCTCCCGTCTTGACCACGGGAGCGGGGTTTTTATTCGCTGCCGGGTACAGGGAGGTGCCCGGTGCATGCCCCGGGCCAAAAAGCGCCTCCGAAAGTTCACTCTTTTGCTTTGCCGAGGGGTGGCGATCGGAGGTTGGTTGATGCATGCGCGCGGGGGACTTGGCTGCAGGCCAGGGAGGAATTGAGAACAGCTGCGACTGTGCCGCGGGTCAAGATCACGACCTAATAGGAGTATTGAGTTAGCGGCATCAGAGCCGGTGCGCATCAAATCACTCCCCCCCGATCTCGGTGGGCCATCCATGGCTACCTTCGACAAGACATTTATAACTTAGAAATTTGCACCTGATGTTTGCAGGGGTTTTGTTTGCAGGTCAATGAGGGAAGGGGATGGAGGAGCTCACAAGCAGCGAATATGGAAAAGACGCGGGCGCCGAGTTGAAGGAGGGCTCCATGGGGGAGCGCATCGTCGAAGGAGGGCGCCACGGGTTGCGCGTTGCCGCGAGGAAGGTCGTCGTAAGATGACGCTATTGTTGGGAGCTTGGGGGGAGGGGCTTGACGTCGCTGGTGGGTTGTGCAGATGCGGGAGGGCTCTGTCGTTGGGAGCTGTGACAGGGCGAGTGAGTAGGAGGAAAAGGAAGAAGAGGGAGGATGAAGGATATGACAAATAGAACCCATCGGTTAGAAAAGTTGTCTGAGGGGATGATATGTGGGACCTGTCAGTCAGGATGAATAATTTGACCATATCTTGAGTTCATATATGATGTTGATGATCTATAATGGGCATTTATGAATTCAACCTCGTTTTGTAATGGCATCTCTTTTGGGAGAATTTTGTAATGACATTTAAATAAAATCATGTTTTGTAATGCTATTTTTAAGAAATCATTGTTATATAATGACACCCATGCAATAAACCCATGTTTATATGTTTAGATTGTAAAAGAGCGTTATATCTTTATAAAAAATTGTTATAAATTATTGTATATATTATCCATTAAACAATATCTTTTTTATGGGAGCTACCCTTCGCCTCTGCACCCCTCCTCCCTCTCTCACCATCGCATCACGAGTTGCTTATTTATGTCCTTGTTGGCAGGGGCATTTAACATTGCTAATCGTTGATCTTCTCTCACCGCCAGGTTCAGCTATTTCCCTTTCTCCTAATAAGATCCTCTCTACCAACCATTACCCCTTCCGCTTCTTTGGTGAGCTCCCTTCCCCACATCCTATCATCTTTCCTCGTCTATAGCGGCTCTCAAAATGGCATATGACCGTCTTCTAATAACATAGCCTTGTTCACCCCCATGCCCCTTCTCAACATCGTGGCTTGTCGCTATGTATCTATCGCATTGGCCTCCCTCTAGGATTGCGGCAAGAGTCAAAAGCACTACCTAATATTAATTTATCAGCATCAAAGCATGTGCACACATATCATTTTCTCTTATCTCAGTGGATCGATCATTGATGGCTATCTTTCAATTGGAAAGGCTGTTATAATTTTTTTTCTACGGTTTAGGTATTTATTAGAAAATATGTTTCCCTTAGTTGAAGAGTTTCATGTCCTATTTGCGACCGTTGTGTGTGCATCAAGATCCCATGCACAACCCTCCTCTCTCTCCCTTATGTAGTTTTGCATAAAAAAACCCTAGAATTTCAAACAAAAGTGATCGGATCCTTCTCCTCTTCATCTCCTCTCTTCCTCTGCACAAGGCTAAGCAAGCTCCTCCCCATGGGCTTTACCATCGTCAGGCACCACCCTCTCCACTGGTGACGACATTAACTCATGTAGGAGCCACCATGTTGGCCATTCATGCCACAACAAGGATGTATATTAGTCCATTAGACGATATCGTTTTTATGGGAGTGACCTTCGCCTACGCATGTCCCTTACTTCCACAGTGTCACCATCTTGTTGTTGTAAATCCACATCTGGCACTGTGTCCCCCCATTATATATATCTTGTAGATTAGTCAATAATGGAAAGTAGTGGGTAAACAAAATCTACCATGTCCTCCCCATGGGCTTTCAATCGACAAGGCAGTATTTCATTATTGACTACTTCTATCCTTCTACATGCTTTAACTAGGGGTGTCAATGGATTGAATACAGATTGGAAAGTAGTGGGTAAACAAAATCTACATATGTTTTCATGAAACAGATATGGATTAAATTGGGATATTTGTAGATTTGGATATCGATCAAATTCGGGTTCAGATACAAATTTAAATATTCTCAAATTTGGAAATAGATATTACTAATGCATGGCGTGTTTAATCATTCTAACATAATTTTCAAAACATCCGTAGAAGTTTTGTTAATTTGATAAAATAGGTTAATCTCGCTGAATTGGGTCGATCGAGGATTATCAAAGAAGAAACATGGAAGATAGCTCAAAAAACACGGAAGATAACTTGGTGCAAAAGCGTCCTCAGCTCGGGACGTTCGTGCAAGCATTATTTACCTTCGACGATCGATGTGAAGGTAATTTTCCTTGTTTGACGTCGACGGCATGAATGAACTTACCTTGGAGTACAAGGGAGCTCCAGATTTCAACGATCGCGAGCCGACGACATCGATTCCCAAAAGTCAGCGCAGAGTCTCTCTCTCTCTCTCTCTCGGCCCCTCTCTCTCTCACACGCACAATCTCTCTCTCTCTCTCTCTCTCTCTCTCCCCCTCTCTCTCACACGCACAATGCACATGTGCGATCGATGGACTCTCTCGGTCGCTTGTCGTCACGTCTGGCTGTCTCCTTGCCCCGTCAGAAGCTTTCGACGTGGAACTGTGCGAGTGTCATACCTGAATCATGGGGAGAACTGAAGTGAACAGCGGGGTCCAATAATAGCCAATAATTGGAGAAGTGGCCACTGCTTAATTATTATTTCTTCGCTATTGCTATTTCACAGATGCCTAAAATTTGCGATTTCATGCATGCGCTAAAAGTTCTAATAAGTTTGTACTGTTTTTCTAGTTTTTCATTCACTGGAAGAAATGTTGTGAGAAGGTGAAACTTTTAGCGTGATGGTTGTTTGCGCGTTCTGTTGTCTATGGCATCGCCGGCGATTGTCGTTCTTCGTGCAAATTGTGAAATTGTGCGAACGCTAAAAGTTCCAGTAAATTTATACAGTTTTTCCACCTTTTCATTCACTGGAAGAAATGTTTGAAGATTGTGAAAAAAAAATATGCAACCAGGAGAGGAGGAATATTGCGTAGGGAACCACATGAAAAAGCTATTATTACATGTTGCGCCTGTAAAAAGTGGTAACATGCAGACACCTGCACAATAGCACATTCCTTATTTCTTTTCAAAACTGATGCGTCAGAGCATCATCAGCAGGAACTGCATAATGCTGTAGCTTTTTTTTTTTGATAGAATAGCCATTGAAGAGTAGATATCTATTCAAATCAATGAAAGGTACAAAGCCGAGTTGCTCTCCCGGGAGGGCCATGTGGCTGGCCTGCTCGCCCGGCGCCGCCGAGGCCGTTCGATCGCGCGAGCGAACCAGATCCGGCCGTCCGTTCCTTTCCTGCGTATAAAACGATTTTTGTCGCCCAAATCGCAGGCACGCGAGCGATTCGCTCACTTGGTTAGCCGGCGCGTTTCTACTTGGGAGCCCCGGGTTCGACTCCCGCGGCGCTCCGCGCGCGTATCCCATTTTTTCCCCCGGCCGCGCTGCCGAGCTGCCGCGTTCCCGCGCGCGCTGGCGCTTTTTTTCCCGCCGGGCTCGCTCGCTTTTTTTCTCGCCCGGCTTGCTCGCCGCGCCCGCAGCGGGCGCGCCACTCGGCTAGTATGATGTACAAAGTGTGAAAATTTTAAAAGATTGGAGAAACCGAGGATAGTGTTTTAATTCGCTCGTAGCATGCACAGATGCACAAGATGACTGATGGAGACGAGCGAGAGGCTTCAGACGTGCCACAAGAGCGCACGATCCGAGTCGATCCGGCACGTTATGTCAGTCAGATTTGTGACAAGATGCCTGTACTACCAGCATTATATAATGCTCGTTTCGAAATAAAGAAGATATTCGTATGTACTACCGGTACGCATCCTATCGCTACGAGTATCTGACTGCGTGAGCTAGCTGCTTCATGTGGGGGTACGCATTTCTCTTTTGTTTTCTTCGGTTGTATTTGTTGGCGTGTCATTACTTCTTAAGAGAGTGGGGATGCTAGCCAACCAGGTGGTTTGGGATAGTTGCACGTTGTTTCATATAGTTTTAGAAAATATAGTTTAAGAACGAGGTAATTCTTAAAGTTTAGTTTCATATTTGAAGGTATAAAAATACCAAAAACTTAAAATTTAAATCATGAAACTTTAAGTTCAAAATTAAAATTTGAACGTATTGGAATTCCAAAAGTTTTAATTTGAAAACTTCTAAATATTCAGATTCAAAGTTTGAATTCAAAAACTTGACAATTTTTAAGTTTAATTCTTAAAAAAATAGAGTTCAATTTTTTAGAAAGAGATGGGGACGAAGCCATGGGGTGACATGGATGTCATTTCATTTTAAAAAGGCACAAATAAGACCACATAATAAGCATTTAACAGTTTTACAAATGCAGATGTGGCAATTATATAAGCATTCAACAAAAAACTAGTGACCATCTTAATATTTAACTGCATGCATACTTAATGGTTTTGGGGTTACGGTGCAGATGGATACAAGTTGAATGAGTTGTGATGACAACGGCCGAATACAGGTTGAAAGGGCTAAAAGAAAAATGTTAAGTTTAAAGAGCTAAGAACGATTTCGCTACAAGTTTAGAGAGGACAAAAGTATACTTTTCTTGAGAATGTTTTATGTAGTTTTTTAAAGTTCCATGTAATTTCGCAATAACGTTTTTTTTAAAAAAAGGGGTAGGAGAACTGCCATCCTATTTCATTGCAGAAAAAGAAAATTAAAATAAAAACGCCGTGCAAAGCACGGGGGGTACAACGCAGCGCAAACACTGCCTTCTTGGCCAAGACCGAGCTCCGGCGGCCGAAGAAATGGTCGCCCCAAAATCGACACTAGGAAGGAAACAAAGGGACAGGGAGAGAGAAGGAAAGCCGGTCACCACCGACCACCGACACACAACTTACAAGGAGGCATAAAACACACTGACAACACCAAACAGCACTGAAACGGACTGCACGATGCATCCAACAAGAAAATGACAGGAAGGACCTGCCAAGGTCGAAGACCGCAACCAAGGCTTTCGCCGAATGAAGAAGAGAGCGCGTTAAAAGCAGAGCCTCCGACGAGGGAACAACGTGAGAGACACGCCGCCACCGCCAACCAAGCAAGATGAACCGAGCTGCCGACCAGAGCCAAACCCCTTGAAAGCACAGGCTGAGGACCACTCTGACCGCAGAAGAAGCCACCTGCGCCACCAAGGAGGGCAGAGCAGCGAGGTGGAACCTTGGTAGGAAGTAGTGGACAGTAGCATCGCCGAGGATAAGACAACAACCCACGTCGAAGGAGGGAGGAGAACAGCTCCCCGACGAGCGACCCCTTCGAGGACCAGAGTCACAAACGACAGAACATCGCCGACCAACTAGCCCACGGGCTAGGAAGAGGCCGCCGGTGCTACCGCGTCCCTCACAGGGATGGGAGGGATAGGGCAGCAAGGGCGGGACCAAGCAAGAAGGAAATGGACGTAGATGACGCCGAGAGGAGACACCAGACAAAGGAGGAGAAGCTGCCGGCCTCGCACCCTAGAGCACACCGCTTCGGTTGCTCCGGCCATGATTTGGGCCTCCTGCCACAAGATCTGGTCGCGTCAAGAGCGGTCCCCCTGAGCGGCCTCTACCAAGCGGGCACAGGGGGAGGGAGATAAGGGAAGGAGGAGGAGGAGGTTGCCGATGCTCCCGTCATCTCGCGCTGGCCAACCCGCGCCATCGACGCCTCGCGCCGGCCATCCGCGCCACCGACTCCTCTCGCCGGCCAACCCGCGGCATCGACGCCTCGCGCCGGCCATCCAAGCCCGCGTGGCCTAGCCATGTAGTCGTCGTCTCACGCTAGCCATCCCGCGCCACCGACACCATGCGCCGGCCGGGCCTCGCCGCCACCGCCACGCACTGCCAGGCCTCGCCACCTCCGCCACATGCCGGCCTAAGCAGCGCCGCCGCCGCCCCATGTGTGCCCAGGCCGCGCCACGCCCAGACCTTGGCCGCGCCATCGCTTGAGCCACCGGATCCGGCCACCTAGCCAGCGGATCCGGCCTCCGCACCGTCCAGCAGGCTGAGGACCCGCCGAGCCACATCTCGAGAGCACCGGCCACTGAAGGGAAACAAGAGGAAGAAGGTGGGAGGAGGAGGAGGAGCGGGAGAGAAGAGGGGAGCCGCCGGCAGCGGCGGCGCTAGGGTTTGTGGAGGCTAGGTCTGCCCCAAGAACTGCTCCGTGCAGGTGGCAATGGTTGTGGGCCGAAGGGAGGAGGGGGAGGAGAGGACGTGGGAGAGGAGGGGAAGAGGGGGAGGAGAGGCCGCCGCCGCCGCCGGCCAGCCGGCCGACGGCGGCGGCGACGCTAGGGTTTGGGAGGGGTTGAGCCGGACGACTATGTCGCCCCTGAGCCGCCCGTTGGAGAGCGACGCGAGGGCTCTCCATTTCGTAATAACGTCATCATGTTGTCCGCTAACACCATAAACGGTTCCCTTTTCCAGCATTCTGTAAATAAATCAACCACAGTACGTGCGATACGCATGCATGCATGTCATGTCAAGCGACATGCAGTACCTGGCTGGGGATGGATCACTGGCGACTCACTGTCATCCTATTTCATTGCAGAAGAAGAAAATTAAAATAAAAACGTCATGCAAAGCACGGGGGGTACAATGCAGCGCGAACACTGTCTTCTCGGCCAAGACTGAGCTCCAGCGGCCGAAGAAATGGTCACCCCAAAACCGACACTAGGAAGGAAACAAAGGGACAGGGAGGGAGAAGGAAAGCCGGTCACCACCGACCACCGACGCACAACTTACAAGGAGGCACAAAAGACACTGACAACAAATAACACTGAAACGGACTGCACGACGCCTCCAACAAGGAAATGACAGGAAGGACCTGCCAACGTCGAAGACTGCAACCAAGGCTTTCGCCGGATGAAGAAGAGAGCGTGTTAAAAGCAGAGCCTCCTACGAGGGAACGACACGAGAGACACACCGCCACCGCCAACCAAGCAAGAACCGGGCAGGGCTTTCGCCCAGCGCACATTCTCCAAACACCACGCTGAAGAGGGTTGCAGAGGAATTGGCCTGCATGAAAAACCGAGCTGCCGACCGGAGCCAAACCCCTCGAAAGCACAGGCTTAGCACCACTCTGACAGCAGAAGAAGCCACCTGCGCCCCCCAAGCACCTCGCAGATAGGGGAGGGCAGAGTAGCGAGGTGGAACCTTGGTAGGAAGTGGTGGACAGTAGCATCGCCGAGGAGAAGACAACAGCCCACGTCGAAGGAGGGAGGAGAACAGCTCCCCGACGAGCGACCCCTTCGAGGACCAGAGTCACAAACGACAGAACATCGCCGACCAACCAGCCCACAGGCTCGGAAGAGGCCACCGGTGCTACCGCGTCCCTCACAGGAAGGGGAGGGACAGGGCAGCAAGGGTGGGACCAAGCACGAAGAAAATGGACGTAGATGACGCCGAGAGGAGACACCAGACAACGGAGGAGAAGCTGCCGGCCTCGCACCTTAGAGCACACCGCTTCGGTCGCTCCGACCACGATTTGGGCCTCCTGCCACAAGATCTGGTTGTGCCGAGAGCGGTCCCCCCTGAGCGGCCTCTACCAGAGGGGCACTGGGGAGGGGAGATAGGGGGAGGACGAGGAGGAGGTTGCCGATGCTCCCGTCATCTCGCGCTGGCCAACCCGCGCCATCGACGCCTTGCGCCGGCCATCCGCGTCATCGGCGCCTCGCGCCGGCCATCCCGCGCCTTCGACGCCTCGCGCCGACCATCCGAGCCCGCGCGGCCTGGCCATGTAGTCGTCGTCTCGCACCATCCATCCCGCGCCACCGACACCACGCGCCGGCCGGGCCTCGCCGCCACCGCCACGCGCCGCCAGGCCTCGCCACCTCCGCCACGTGCTAGCCTAGGTAGCACCGCATCCGCCCCACGCGCGCCCAGGCCGCGCCACGCCCAGACCTTGGCCGCGCCATCGCCCAAGCCACCGGATCCGGCTGTCTCACCACCGGATCCGGCCACCTTAGCCAGCGGATCCGGCCTCCGCGCCGTCCGGCAGGCCGAGGACCCGCCGAACCACACCTCGAGAGCACCGGTCACCGAATGGAAACAAGAGGAAGAAGGTGGGAGGAGGAGGAGGAGGAGCGGGAGAGAAAAGGGGTGCCGCCGACGGCAGCGGCGCTAGGGTTTGTGGAGGCTAGGTCTGCCCCAAGAACCGCTCCGTGCAGGTGGCAATGGTTGTGGGCTGAAGGGAGGAGGGGGAGGAGAGGACGAGGGAGAGGGCGAGGAGGGGAAGAGGGGGAGGGGAGGCCGCCGCTGCCGGCTAGCCGGCCAACGGTAGCAACGGCGGCGCTAGGGTTTGAGAGGGGTTGAGCCGGACGACTGTGTCGCCCCCGAGCCGTCCGATGGAGAGCGACGCGAGGGGCTCTCCATTTCGTAATAACGTCGTCATGTTGTCCGCTAACACGATTTTTTTAATAAGACGAGTGGTCAAAGTACGTGTCAAAAAAATCAAACGACCTATAATTTGGAACGGAGGGAGTACATAGTACTGTCTCAAATACACATTTGGGGCCAAATCAATGCATGCATGCAGCTCGCTCTTCGCCGAACTTTCGAAAGAAACTTACAAGTCGCGTCGACGCCATTCGTGCATCGTCGGGGCTCGGGAGCTAGCGGAAATGCAGAATGCAGTGCACGTCCGCGCGAGCCTCCTGTGACATGAATGTACATGCAGCACGTGACGTGCATGAGAGCCAGACGGCCAGACCAGGGCACGGCAGCAGCACCTGCCTGTGTGTAGGTACGTACGTTTACGTACGTGTACGGACTGGCCCTCTTCTCCCTGCTGCAGCGTCGTCTGCAATAGCGCAGTACCGTGCGTGCGTGTAGGACCTGCAGAGGCCGTGCAGGTGCCTCGTCAGGCACAAATTGAAGAGCCGGACAGACAGATAGGTAAGATAGCTATATAGGCCCGTGATGGTTGCAATCATCTTACTCCCTCCGGTTATAAAAAAAAGTCGCCATTGACTTTTGTACACGTCTTTGACCATTCGTCTTATTCAAAGAATTTATAAAAATATTATTTATTTTGTTATAATTTGGTTTATTATTAAATATATTTTAAGTATGACTTATATTTTTACATATTTGAACTAAATTTTTGGATCGCGCCGAAAGCGGTCCCCCCTGAGCGGCCTCTACCAGGCGGGCACAAGGGGAGGGGAGATAGGGGAAGGAGGAGGAGGAGGTTGCCAATACTCCCGTCATCCCGCGTCGGCTATCCGCGCCACCGGCGCCACGCGTCGGCCATCCCGCGCCACCGACGCCTCGCGCCAGTCATTCGAGCCCGCGCGGCCTGGCCATGTAGTCGTCGTCTCGCGCCAGCCATCCCGCGCCACTGACACCACGCGCCGCCTGGGCCTCGCCGCCACCGCCACGCGCCGCCAGGCCTCGCCACCTCCGCCACGCGCCGGCCTAGGCCGCGCCGCAGCCGCCCAAGCCCAGACCTTGGCCGTGCCACGCCCAGACCTTGGCCGCGCCATCGCCCGAGTCACCAGATCCGGCCGTCTCGCCGCCGGATCCGGCCACCTAGCCAGCGGATCCGGCCTCCGCGCTGTCCAGCTGGCTGAGGACCCGCCGAGCCACACCTCGAGAGCACCGGCCACCGAAGGGAAACAAGAGGAAGAAGGTGGGAGGAGGAGGTGGAGAGGGACAGAAGAGGGGAGCCGCCGACGGTGGCGGCGCTAGGGTTTGTGGAGGCTAGGTCTGCCCCAAGAACTGCTCCGTGCAGGTGGCAATGGTTGTGGGCCGAAGGGAGGAGGGGGAGGAGAGGACGAGAGAGAGGAGGGGAAGAGGGGGAGGGGAGGCCGCCGCCGCCGGCCAACGGCGGCAGCGCTAGGGTTTGGGAGGGGTTGAGCCGGACGGCTGTGTCGCCCCCGAGCCGCCCGGTGGAGAGCGACGCGAGGGCTCTCCATTTTGTAATAACGTCGTCATGTTGTCCGCTAACACCATAAACGGTTCCCTTTTCCAGCACTCTGTAAATTAATTGACCACAGTACGTGCGATACGCATGCATGCATGTCATATCAAGCGACATGCAGTACCTGGCTGGGGATGGATCACTTGCGAGTGGTGTCTCCTCATGTGTCAAGAGAAAATAATACTCAGAAAAAATCCATTGCTTCGTCTAGCAAAGAAGAGGATGATTTGTTCTGCGTTGAACATGGTAATCAAATAATTCCAAGCCTAGCTTGTAACGTTGAGATTAATTCAAGAGTCATATATTAATTAATGCAATATTGCTTCGGAAAATGTATTGTGTAAGTTAGACATGTAACATCAAGCATGCATGGTCGCCGACGATCCCCTCCGGCCAACACAGTACAGATACTCGCGAGGGATCCATGATATGTGCATGCGTCGATCGATGAGACCGATGCATGCATGCATGATCGGGCCAAAATTAAGTGCCGAGATTGCCAAAAGGCGCTGCCGATTTATTCGTCGCGGTGCCCGGCCGGCCGCATGCAGCCTGCATGCACGTGATTCATTCCAGCTAGCTTTGGCGATGGATGCTGAATTGCTGATCGATCCATCGCGGGGGATCAACTTTATAGCTACACTGCAGCTTGCTCTCATGATCCCAATTTCCCATCAGCCACGGCAGACACCCCGATTTCTCTTCCTCTCCTCCCGCAGCTCCTGGATCTTCCTCCTCGCCACCAATCCACGGGTCTTATTAATTTCTCCTCTCCGATGTGTGTCTATATATATAGACACACACGCACACTAATCTATTAAGAACATCTACAATTGCACGAAAGCATGGAGATATAATGATATATTGGACATGCATTCAAAGTTTTAAAATGTACCTTATTTTTATCAATCGTTCATTTATATATAGGAGTGGAGCTTAGTGCTGGCCAACGTAGGCTATGGCCCTCCTATAAAAATATATTTCTTTTATAAACTACTAAAATACAATATTGATCATCCTCGCCGATGTATAATAAGTATCTTGGCACAGCATGCCCCATCATTGATCATCTGTTCCATGCATATGTAAGTCAACATATATGTTTCATACCCTTTTACAGTGATTGATGTGAATTAAAATGAACATGGACACTCGTGGGTAACTAACTAAACAAAACAGTTACATGGATGCCATAGAATCGCTCTATATATATGTCTCTCTCCGTCTCACCCACTCCTGTCGATCACGGTATTTTCCCCGAGTGGAAAGAGAATGGAGATGCATGCCATGGGCGAATGGTCGGTCAAGTTCGTGCTCACCATTAATCTAGCTTGCATGCCCTACCACGATGACCTAGCAAGTACGTAGTACTGTCTCAAATACACATTTGGGACCAAATTAATACATGGCCGGCTCGCTCTTCGCCGAACTTTCGAAAGAAACTACAAGTCGCGTCGACGCCATTCATGCATCCTCGGGAGTCGGGAGCTAGCAGAATGCAGTGCACGTCAGCGCGAGCCTCCTGTGACATGCATGTACATGCAGCACGTGACGTGCATGAGAGCCAGACGGCCAGACCAGGGCACGGCAGCAGCACCTGCCTGTGTGTAGGTACGTACGTTTACGTACGTGTACGGACTGGCCCTCTTCTCCCTGCTGCAGCGTCGTCTGCAATAGCGCAGTACCGTGCGTGCGTGTAGGACCTGCAGAGGCCGTGCAGGTGCCTCGTCAGGCACAAATTGAAGAGCCGGACAGACAGATAGGTAAGATAGCTATATAGGCCCGTGATGGTTGCAATCATCTTACTCCCTCCGGTTATAAAAAAAAGTCGCCATTGACTTTTGTACACGTCTTTGACCATTCGTCTTATTCAAAGAATTTATAAAAATATTATTTATTTTGTTATAATTTGGTTTATTATTAAATATATTTTAAGTATGACTTATATTTTTACATATTTGAACTAAATTTTTGAATAAGATGAATGGTCAAAGGCGTGTCCAAAAGTCAATGGCGGCTTCTTTTTGTGACAGGAGGTAGTACTATATAGATGGGGTATATGGGGCAATCGACGATTTGCCACTTTTATAAGATTGACGTCTAATGATTGATTTTGTGGAGACGGGACAATTCCGTTTATACGAGAACGCTAGACATAATTAATAGAATGGTTTCGTTGGCTTTATGCTGGGGAGAGGAGAAGTTCGTAGACGACATGTTTGGGAGTTTCTTGTTGCCTACAACCTTGCTCACTGAAGAGGTGTTGCTATAGGAACCTTGCATCGGTACAAGGGACAACCAAATAGCCAATAGCCTCTGTGTCACATGTAAAGAGGTCGTTCTTACGCGAAAGGGAAGCCGCACCCTTTAGAAGAGGGAGGGAGAAAGCCGACAGCGCCATGGCGGCCTTGCTAGTGCGGTGGAAGGCAGAAGCCATTGACCTTGTGTTGGGAGTAGAAGCGCAGTCTTGTGTCGGGGAGTAAATCATTCACGCAAGCCTTACACAGGGAAGGGGGCGGGAAGAGACTAGGTCGAGAAGGGAAAGTAATGGTTGCCTGGTTTTCAGATTGAGGGCCTGTTTGTATGATGACTAAGGTTGCCACAACCTGCCACACCTTATGTTAGGCAAGTTTGACCAAGAAAGGCATGTGTTTGGTTCATAGCCACACTTGTGGTAAAATTCCTTCTTTTTATGTGGGTCCTATACGTAAGTGAGTGGGAAAAGTGTGATAAGATTCCCTTACGCTAGCTAAAGTGTGGATAAGATTTTCATGAACTATACTTAGACAACTTTGGCAAGTTAGTTGTGGCAAGCTGTGACAATGTTAGTACTTAAACCAAACAGGCCCGAGTGAACTAGGTGGAGAGTGTTGAGAATAAATTATGGGGGTTGCTAGGGAATAGATCCCCCTTTCTCCATCCTGGTGTTGTGGTGTCATTCCTGGAGTTTTCCCATCGATCAACAAGGTCGTCGAATACGACAGCACGGCGGCCATTTCGACTTGGCATGGTACCATGCTCATGGAAGTCACGTTGTACCGGATGGTGGTTTTTTCCTATATTTCACTCCTTTGAACGAATGACAGCGCTTCTTACGAAAACATTGCCTTTTACAAACCAAAGTAAGAGGTAAAGAGAACTAACATAGTTCTATCCACTCCCATCCAACCACAACACAATATAAACCTTCCCACAAATTATACAGAAAGAGGCCTACATATGCATAAGATTTCTGAACTTCAATAAGTCCATATTTTTCAACCTTCATTAGCCAATTCTTCACCTCCCTCCCATACCACCTGAGTCACCACTCGCCACTATCTTGCAAGAAATGTTGCAAAGAGGACCATGATCACTACGGTGTTTCAACTTGCAACTTTTGTTAGTTTGATAGTTGCCTCTTCCGGGTTAGTCTACTCCAAATGCCTGATAGAAGTACAAATAATTCATGACGATGTCATCTCAATGTTTGATTTCAAGCAACTTCAACTTTATGCCGGAGGAGGCCTCCGTCTGCTCAGGGGCACAGAACCCTCTCTCGCGCGCCATTTCCCGGCCGCAGCTCCCCTCACGCTCCAACACCTCACTGGCGAAGCAAGAGACGGAGAAGCCGGAGGGTGGTGGCGCTCGAAACTCGATGACCGCCACAGCCGATGGCACTAGAGCGAGCTGGGGGCGGAGCCGACAGCTTGGTGGTGCCGGGAACCAATCCCTAGCTGCCGCCGCCGTGCGCAGAGGCAGAGCTAGAAAATCCAAAGGAGGGGGGCTGAAAAAAAAAATCTAAGATTTAAGGAATAGTATTATGCTATAGCCGTGACACATCATATAGCACAGTAATTGCAACCACAAACAAGCAGTCGTCAAATAGTTTCAGTACTTAAATTTTAATAACAAATTAAAGGGAAACTAATGTAAAATGCAGCTCCTTTCAGTCCGTGGCGGTGGCTTCATTAGGCTTTTTCCTTTTTTTCCCTTTGGCAAATTGAATAATTGATCACAGTGTGTCCTTGAGGGCCCACTGGTCTAATTACTAGAGGCTAGAGCTGCTGCAATTAGCATGTCCTAATACATATATGCTGGTTTTGTTTATGGCCCACGACCGGGGCTGAAGCCCCAGTGTGACCCGGCGACGGCTCCGCCACTGGCCCGTGCGCCATTGCAGTTTCGAACTTTCGACGCGGCGTCGCAGAGAGGGGGAGACGGGGAGAGCGAGAGCAGCCAAGCCAGGTAGGTACGATGAGCTTCAGGATTTTATACGGGCCGTACCAGCATGGGCCGTGAACGTCCGTGGAACAACTGGACCGTGGACTGCTAAGGTTGGCCCAGTCTCTTGGGACGCTGGGCCGTCCGTCCACAGATTTGAGTAGCACACGTTGTGTTGAAGCACAAAAACCATTAAGCAGAAAGGAACACGAGCTATGAGTATGCACAAATGTACAATAAGGGTCTCCATGGTTCTTATGTCATGGATTTTCAGGCATTACTGCACCACTTTTCCTTTCTTACAATGTAACTGCACATGATTAGCCCCCCTCAGAATAACCAGGAGAATCATCAATGCATAGGCTCCTTTTCCTACCTATTCTCAACTGATGTACTATATGAGCGCATCAATGCCTGAAAGTTGAAATGCTTGCTAGGCAAGGATAGAACTATTTTCCATCTATGACCTACCAACGAAGAAACCAATCAACAGAAAAGATCAGAAAGGTATGGTCAGACCAAGGCTGCAGTGCCAGGCTAGTCATTCATGAAACTTGATCAGCCTTGGTTAGAATGGGATTGGTCTTTTGCAGTTGCTGGCCTGTTACTCCGGCTCACAAGGTGATGAAGCCAGACGACTAATTCTAGTATGTAATCCTCGGTTCTTTCCTTGTCGGCATGGTATAGTGTTTCGATCATGTCTGGTTGACCTGGTTTTCTTCCAACCCTCTCAGTGCTGAATGACAGTAAACAAACACAACGGGGACAGCGAGTGTAAGAAGATTTCTGTGCACAATGTATCTCTAAAACATTAAGGGGGAAAAAATATATCTTAACGCTTACCCAGATTTTGCCCACTCGCTAAACCGCAAGAAGCCTCGAGCACTGTAAGTTCCCATCCAAACGAGTAAGAAGAAAGGCAGACAAAACAATCATGATCCATACAATAAAACAAAGCTTTTAAAAAAATTGATGTATGACGAGCTACAGTACCAGGTGGTATTGATTGCCATTGGGACAAGCCATTTCAAAGTTCTCTCCATCGTGGCCCTTATTTGATCAATAGTGAACTGCAGCACAAGATGCGGATCAGAATGTGAAAACTTTGTTGATGTGATTTTTTCACTCCCAAATTGTATTTACCTCCCGAGGAACCGAGGAAGTTTTTAGCCTACTTGGTAGGGCCGATCTGACCCTTGGTGGCAATCCTTGGTAGAGGGCATCTCTTGTATTTGCCGGTATGTATCCTGATCGAGAAACCTTATCGAAACAAATTTCATTAATGTGCTGCCCTAAGATATTATTAGCTAGCAGCAATGCTGAAAGTGTTTATTACATTGTTCTCTTTGCTATTTGGGTTTAATAGTTATCGTTTTTCTATTCAAGTAGAATAATTTTGAAAAGGCAAGCAAAGCCAAAATCTTAAGCTGACTTACAATGCTGTAGATTTGTATGATAATGTTTGCATAATGTAATGAAAGTCCAGCAGGTCCCAGTCTTTGGTGGTCGACAGTTGAGTGAGAATTCATTTCACCTCCATCTATAAATATTTTGCAAAGATCAGTTAGCACTGAGTTTGACTAATTCTAACATGAGAAATGGGCAGTGAACATGTTTCGAAAAAGAAAGGGTGGACTATGAAAGTACCAGAAGATCCGAAAGAATCATTGATCTCAACATGTAAGTAGTGCACGATTTCAACAAGCTTTTCAACAACCTATAACAAGAAATGCATGTTATAAATAAAATTAAGGCATATATTATTCTAGAGTAAAGGCTACTTACGCTTTCCAATGTTTTGGACCACAAAGATCCTTTCTTCAAGCTCTTCACATAACTCCTTTGCGTCTTCAACTCTAGTCTCACAACCTGAATATTTTCTCCTGCAATGCAATCTGATCAGTGTAAAAAGTGCAAAGAATCAAAGCCGAATTGCCATGACAACTAAACTGAGATGGATTTGGATTTAGAAAATATCAAGGGTAAGAGAAGCACTTTGTTCATGTAATAGACAACAAACTAGTGACGAGGATATCTATCATTCTTTCTAAAATAACAAATAAAGAGTTAGAAAATTAGCACAATACCTTTCTCCAATCTACTTGAATTATCCTGTTCCTTTACCTTGCAGCGGTAATCTTGCTCAAATCTATCTAAGGCATGTAGCTCGTGATACAGATCCTGGAAAAGAAAACCAAAATAGACAAACTGAGCGAAAGGAATCTATTGCTCAAATGGTATCGGTGATTCAGTATCTTCATTACTGTTGTACGATGAACAAGAGCCATTAACTTTTGCATCTCTGATAGTGCTGTTTCTTTGAGCTGCTTCTGGGGCATACTTTCCGATTCAAGTCTACACATCCAGGTAATAAAAATAGTTCAATTCTAATATTTATTATTTATGCTGCATGAAAAAATATTAATTTCTTACTTGAAAAAATAGCGATCCAGATTATGCCATTGGGGATCTTTACAACGGTTGCCAAATCTGACAATCTCTTGTGAAAATATTTTCAGTTCTTCCCTAAAAATATAAGCCAAAGTGCACAAAGAAGTTATTCGTCAGAGTGATGAAAAAGTTAGAATGGCCATCGAGGATAACCATCTTGTATACCTTTTGTCATTAGCTGCAATACGCATCAATTCATGCATGTCACTAGAAATCAAATTCTGCACGCCTTCAGAAGAAAGCACCGCTTGTTTGAAGTATGTAATGGTGTCTTCCGAGAGCGATTGCATGACACTGGCACCTTTCAGTATTGTGTTCGCAACCTCAAAAGCAAGAATTGATATTGTGCACCCTTTGGACTTTGATCTGGAAATAAAGCCACCATCTGGACTCAAGGTTGTCACCAAGCAGCCTAGTGTGTCTATAATCTCCACTGCTTTCCCAAATCCAGCCATGCTGGCTGAGCCAAGCACTGAACCCAGTCTAGGGACCTGTTAAGAAAGGTAAAGAATTTTAGGCAGCAACGCAGATAAGTTAAACATCATGCATGATAGGAAAAGTCATTCTTGTGCATTCGCACACAAACATGCACAACTCAAATCATTTGAAAGCATCTTAAAGTCAGCAGATTATGAACATGGCTAAAGAAATATCAAGAAGTATGGTTTGCCATTTAATTCAGCTAAACATAACTTCATGTGAAGAGGATTTTACAAAATCCATTCTCTTCTTTACGCAGCGTGCACCACTTGCCTTGCTTGTTCCATTTTTTGTAGACCTGTCTGTCCCTGACTCGGAGGATACCATCTTCCCAGACAAATTACTACTCCCGGATAGAAGGAATTCATCATCCTGGAAAGATAATAGCTTGGATTGTCTAGTTGGCTCCTGCTCCTCCTCCATGGTTCCCCCAACGCTGCTGACCTTCTGTCTGTATGCAAGGCTCATCGTGTCAGGGAATTCGACGATGCCATCTGTGGCGTCCTCGAACCCCGCATCGGCGATGCCAACAAACCTTCTTGATTTCAGCACTGCCAAACAGAAGAAGATATCACCATAAGCAAAACTCTCAGCGGTAACCAGAACACACACACACACACACACACACACACACAAGTAACCAGGATACAAGCAACTACACATACTGTAGCAATCCATCCGCGGGAAGCCTGCGCCCACAAGAACGGCATGAATGAACTCTCCCAGGAGCGCAAGAAATGCCGCCCGTTCACGCGACAAACCGCAGCGTCTCCAGATTCCCACGCCAACCTGCGTCCAGATTCCCAAGCCAACCAGCGACGCAGGCAAGGTGCTCGACGCAATGCCCGAGTCAACGAGAGCAGGAAAAAGAACGCACCTTGACCTCCCCCCGCAAGAACCAAAGAGAGGTTGCAGGCACACGAGACGGAGCTCGCCAAGAACGCAAGAACGGGAGCAAAAACGAAAGTAAAAAGATCGGATTTTCGCAGGCTCTTTGAGGAGACGAGAAGAGGTACGGGGCAGCGAGAGCTTGGAGACTTTTGGATCGAGATGGAAACCACTCGGCACCTCACGAGCGACTCGCGGATGGGGACGGGAGGGGAGCGATGTTTCTTCAGGCCTCCATTTGTTTCCGCTCCCGCGCCAACGAGACACGACGACAGGTGACAGCCAGGCTGCCGGATTCGGCTGGGAGGGAGAGGCCGCCGCGCCCCGCCGAGTCTACGCGCTGACCTTGTGGCTTCTCTGTACGCGCGCGCGTGCGCAACGCCTCGGATTTTCGTGGAGCTCCGAGCTGCCGACCGATCGCCGGACGCGGCCGGCCGGCGCGACAGAGCGAGGGCTCGTTCGTCCGCCTCGTGGTTGGCCGACTCTGATCGCGTCAGTCTCTGAAATAAAAAGTGTTTAGCTCACCGGCTGGTGACTAATAACAAACCCACAGTTGTGGGGGTCACGTTCTTTTCGCAAATCGCTATCAATCTCCTCCCTTGATATTAGTAACGCAAAAGTCCAATGCATTTTAAGACAAAAAAAGTACATTGGACTTTTTTTTTTCTTTCAGAGGAACTCTGGGCATGTGCATTTTCAAAAAAAAAATACGTTGGACTTTTGTTCTTTTGGAAGAACTTTGGACATGTGCATTTTCAAAAATACATTGGATTTTTTTTTCTTTCTTTTGGAGGAACTTTGTGCATGTGCTTTGTGTGTGCTCCACAATTTTCGTGGAAGCACCGGTGAACTGAGCGGAAGTTTCACTCAGCCCGTAGGCTGCAGGATAAATAAAGGTTTAGCTCTTCAAAATGATGTGTGGTCAGTTGTAAGAAGTGTGAAACTCGGCGGAAGCTTCAAGAGCCACCCAGGATTAAAACTCTAGAGTCGGGATCGGTATATTGCTCGACACTAGTCCAGTTGACGTTGTACTTCAACGTTACACAAATCGCTGCACATAGGGGAAAAAAAAAAGGTTCCTCTGTAAACCTTAGGGTGTGTTTAGCTGGATCATGTTGAACCATCCAGATAGGGATGTAAATGGGCCGATCCTAGTGTCATCTTTGACCCTCTTTAGTTCATTCGTTTGTACTAAAAACTTGATTCCTAAAC
The DNA here is from genome assembly GCA_005191435.1 of Raddia distichophylla. NCBI lineage: Eukaryota > Viridiplantae > Streptophyta > Magnoliopsida > Poales > Poaceae > Raddia > Raddia distichophylla. Next base: position 2,668,323 of record SPJY01007910.1, on the reverse strand, counting down.
TATTTAGTACAAATAAATGAACTAGGGAGGGTCAAAAGTGGCCCTAGGGCCAACCCATTTGCATCCCTACATCCAACACAGAATTAGGGATAGGATATATTGATAATACATGGATTCATTTATGCATTGGTGTTTGGTTGTGTTTTTATCATCCAGGACCAATCGGTCTTTGTGCTCATCGATCACCGCCCCACCCTCTCTTCACCTCCTCTGCACCTCCACCTCGGCACCACTGCACCTCCACCTCGGCACCGCCACCCCCTCCACCTCAGCTTCCTGCTGCCGGTGACTATGGTCATGGCCATGAAGAAGACATCCGGCATGACTTGGGAAGAATGATGTTACTGATGTTGTTGCACTTGACGAGTTCCTACTGCAGTGCTGTTGTTCCTACGTGAATCTGGCAAGGATCGGATCATTCCATGCAGTCAACCAAACACCTGGATCATGTATGATACCATCCCGTATCACCTCATTCAACCAACCAAACACACCCTAAAAGACTCCAGAGTCGGGATCGGTAAATTGCTCGGCACTAGTCCAGTTGATGTTATACCTCAACATTACACAAATCGCTGCACATAGAATAAAAAAATAAGGTCCTCTGTAAACCTTAGGGTGTGTTTGGTTGGATCATGTTGAACCATCCTGCAGGATTAGGGATAGGATATATTGATAATACATGAATTCATCTATGAATTGGTATTTGGTTGTGTTTTTATCATCCAGGACCAATCGGTCTTTGTGCTCATCGATCACCGCCCCACCCTCTCTTCACCTCCTCTGCACCTCCACCTCGGCGCCGCCGCCCCTCCACCTTGGCTTCCCGCCGCCGGTGACCATGGTCGTGGCCATGAAAAAGACATTCGGCATGCTTGGGAAGAATGAGTCGGATGCTACTGTTGTTGCTGCACTTGACGAGCTCCTACTGCAGTGTTGTTGTTGCTGCGTGAATCTGGCAGGGGAGAGACCAAGAGGTGACGTTGCTGCTGTGCTCGACGAAGAAGAGCATAGGTGGAGGAGGAGTCCGCCGCCTCCTCCACCTCAGTCGTCGCCCAACCGTTGCCGACTATGCCTCCTTCCCTGTCGGCCGCCCCTCTTCCCCTCCCCCTCCTCCGCCCTGGTGTCACCGCCACCCCGCCGTGGCTTTGTCGCTGCCAAGCTGTCGCCGTTGCATCCTCCGTCGGACAAGTCCGCCACCGCCACCGCCAAGAACCACCACCACCACGGCGTAGATCGTCCAGATGCGAACGGCGGTGTGGGAGAAGGAGGATATGGCACCAAGATCCGCCCCGTGGGGCTGACTTCCCCCCTGCACCGCTGGTCGCTGGGGGAGGTGGATGGAAGAAGGAGGCGTGCCGCCGTGTGGAGAGGAGGAGGGGAGGAGGAGGCATGCCACTGGAGGGTGAGCAAGAGGGGAGGAGGAGGCATGCCCGGGGAGGAGGCCGGTGGAGGGGATCAGGAGGAGTGTTGGGGCCGGACGAGCAAGACTTGTCTTTTTGTAAGGGACGAGCAGGACCACCCTGGAATACTATGGGTGGATGGGAATGACCAGGATGGATGGATCCAATTTTTGGCAACCAAATAAAAAAAGATTTTGTGCTGGATGGGATCATTCAAGATCCCAAAACCAAACACACCCTTAAAGAATAGACATGAACGATGCTACTCGACTAATTTCGGTCTCTAAACTTTAAAATATATCAGCTTAATTCTTTAAATAAAACCGAATATAAATTGTCCCTTGATAAGTAAAAAATAGTTTTGATAGATCAAAGGTGGTTTGATCAAAGTGTTATACATAATTTTGCATAAAAACTATGAAATCCAAAGTGAGTTCTATGTTTCATTTATTGATTATTGTACGAACTCGTAAAATTTCCACTTCTGCCGAACAAAATGCTAAACAGTCGTGTAAAGTTTAAAAATAAGGGATGTGCTACTGCATTTTAGCACTTTTTGCAGGCGCAACATGTAACAACAACTTTTACACCCGGTTCTCCACCCAACAGTCCCCCTCTTCCGCCTGTAGATTTTTTTTCCATAATCTTCAAATGTTTCTTCCAGTAAATGAAAGATGGTAAAACAATACAAATTTACTGAAACTTTTAGCGTCCGCACGATTTCACAATTTGCATGGAGGACAACGATTGGCGGCGACGCCACACATAGCAGAATGCACAAACAAACATTGCGCTAAAAGTTTCACCTTCTCACAACATTTCTTCTAGCGAATGGAAATATGGAAAAACAATACAAACTTATTAGAACTTTTAGCGCCTGCCCAAACTTGTAAATTTTAGACGCATGTAAAATAGCAATAGTGTAAAATATTACGTCAGAATTTATACAAGACTAGGTAATTAGCATTGAAACTTATCAAAACTAAATTGCACGAGAGATGAGTGATTCAATCCTTTAGGGCCTGTTTGGTAACAAAGTATTTTCATAGTTTCGAGGCAAAACCATGGTTTTGGAGAATACCATGATATTTTTAGCAATGAGGTGTTTGGAAGCAATCTCAAAAACTCTGTTTTGAAAACCATGGTATTGGCAATACCATGGTATTTTTGAAGTATTGTAGACTCCACTCCAACCCAAAGTATTCTCACTTGTGCTAGCAAACCATGGTAAAAACTTTGCTACCAAACAGTTTGTAGTTTCTATGAACACCATGGTTTCAAATGGGTTGGGTAAAACCAGTATTTATGTTAACTACACTCAAATACTATGGTATGACAAAACCATGGTTTTAGAAAACTTTGCTTCCAAACAGGGCCTTAATGGTGTGCTGCACCGATGGGGGTATTTTTAACACTCATGATGATGGTACCATAGCCCATAGGACCATAATTGAGAATTCGAGGCCTCGATGCTAAAAAAGTGAGACCCTATATTTGTAGATTGTCAATAACTAAAACTTTTTTTTACTATATACAGCTACCATATCTGTTTTCTTACGACAGAAAGTCTCAAAAATTTTAAAACAGAATTAAATATTCTCACATTGTCAAATCAGATTCATCCTCCAAAAGAAAAGAAATAGCTTATTTGTGCTCAAACCTTGATGCAATGTCAAGCACTTGAGTAATGCCCAAAATCCAGAAATTTATGAGAACGTGGATCACTTTGTGCAACACAATACACACACACCAGGAGGCTAGGGGTGTTTTCAAAGCATAAAGACTCTAAGAATGAGTCTGCCTCGTATAACACATGCATGGCACATTTGAAGTATCCGGCGCATTTTAAGTTTTTCTTACTGCATTTGAACATAGTTTATATGCTATATGGTGGGCTAATAATTAAGGAAAAAGTGTATTTGTTCCCAGAAGTATTAACTCAAGTGCACATAATCACTCGAACTATGAAAATAGATATTTTGACATCGGAAAGATTATAACTAGTGCAAATACCCTGCGGGGGTTTCTCATGTTGGTTTTGCCACGTGAGTTAGACATGCATGCTGTTTTGTCCATGTAAATGATGATGCGTGTCACTCTAGTTATAAAAAACAAATAAATGGAAATAAAAAAATATGGGTCCACATGCCATTATATTAAACTCTTGTCGACGGTTGGGATATCGACCCAAGTCAACCAAGGTTCTTTAGAAGTGAGATAGGAGACACGCCGAACAACGCGAATAGCAACGAACAGGAGACAGGGTTTTTATCCTGGTTCAGGCCTCTCGGGAGAGATAATAGCCCTACGTCCAGCCTTTCTTATATATCAGAGATGATTACAAGAGGTGGCTCGACGGACTCTATCCAGGCCTCCACTATATAAAGGGAGGCAGCCCTGGTGTAACCAAGACAACGACTTCATAATAGTAGCATAGGCAAGAGAGGAGGTCAGCGGCCGGCATGTGGCCGTGACTTGGTTAGCCGGTGTGCTGCGGTATTATGGATTGGGGAGGAGCGCCCATAATCAGAGCCCCGCAGATGTAGGCAGCAATGCCGAACTGCGTTACCAAACATCGTGTCTCCTAGTGTCGTTCGTGATCTTGCATCGGCGTATTTCCTAACAGTTTGTCACAAGATGAGTGGGTTAAGAGTGTGCTAAGTGGTGCCCCTTATCCCCATCAGAGTGGTATCAGAGCAAGGTTGCTTGCTGAAATTTCCTTGTGGTAAAGATGGAAGTGAATACTAGCAGGATGATATCACTAAATGGCGCAAATTATCATGCTTGGAAGGGTAAGATGGAAGACTTGCTATATGTGAAAGAGTACTACAAATCTGAGAATGATTGGAATGTCCTTCATCGCCAAGCTTGTGGGTTCATTCGACAGTGGGTCGATGACAATGTGCTGAATCATATTAGTGATGAGACACATGCGCGTTCTTTGTGGCAGAAATTGGAGGAGTTATATGCTCGGAAAGAAGGCACGAACAAGATGTTCTTAATCAAGAAATTGATGCATTTGAGATACAAATCGGGCACTCCAATTGCTGATCATGTCAATGCATTTCAAGGCATTATAAATCAGCTCTCTTCAATGGGCATCACATTTGAAGATGAAGTGAGAGCTTTGCTACTACTTGGCTCTTTGCCGGACTCATGGGAGACTTTGAAAGTCACCTTGTGCAATTCAGCTCCTAATGGTATTGTTACTTGGAACCTTGTCAAGGTGAAAGTGCTAAATGAAGAAACCCGAAAGATGGCTGAAATGGATAGCTCTTCCTCTCATTCAGAGTTGCTAATTTCTGAGTCACGGGGGAGAAGCAAAAGTAGAGGTCCAAACAAAGGGGCAGCTGAAGGTAGAAGCAAGTCTAGAGACAAGTATGCTGATTATGAGTGCCACCATTGTCATGAGAAGGGCCACATCAAGTGGCAATGCCGCAAGCTAAAGAGGGAAAACAAAAAGAAGAAAAAGAAACAAGCTCAGAAACAAGATAGTGATACTGACAGTGAAGTTGGAAGGATCACTTCAGCTATTGAGGAAGTGATGCTTGTCATGGATGAAGGCAATGCAAGTGTTAAAAGGTGTTCTCATTCCACTGTTGAGAATATCACCATAGTTTCTGAAAATTCAGCAATAAACCTTGTGAATAATGATGATTTGGTTTGGATACCGGATAGCGGTGCTACTATACATGCTACATCTCAAAGAGAGCTCTTTACAAACTACACTTCAGGTGATTTTGGTGTTGTGAAGATGGGCAACAATGATAGGGCAGCCATCATTGGAAAGGGAGATGTTCATTTGGAGACCGCAAATGGCACAAGGTTAGTCCTCAAATCTGTGAGGCATGTTGAGTCACTTAGGCTCAATATAATTTCAGTTGGATTGCTTGATGAAGACAACTACTTGAGTACATTTGGAGATGGTCAATACAAGCTCACCAAAGACAACTTGGTAGTTGCAAGAGGTAACAAGGTTTCTCTTTTGTACCATGTTCATACTAAGCTCTCTATTGCTTGTGTCAATGCATTAGAAAAAGAAGACACATGTGCCTTATGGCATAAAAGACTTGGGCACATGAGTGAGAAGGGGATGACCGTGCTAGTGAAGAAAAATCTCCTGAAAGGGATGAAGAGTGTTCACTTAAAGAAGTGTTCACATTGCCTAGTTGGAAAGCAGCACAGGGTTGCTTTCAAGAGTCTACCTCCACATAAGAAGCCTAAGAAGTTGGATTTGGTGCACTCCGATGTTTGCAAAATGTCGGTAAGATCAAGTGGTGGATCCAAGTACTTTGTTACATTTATTGATGATTTCTCCAGAAAAGTTTGGGCTTATCCCCTTAGGTCCAAAAATCAAGTATTGGGTATGTTCAAGCATTTCAGGCCTCAGTTGAGAGGGAAACTGAGAAAAAGATCAAGTGCATTCGCACTGACAATGGAGGAGAGTACATTGGGCCATTTGATGAATATTGCAAGGATCAAGGCATTAGGCATCAATTCACCCCTCCAAAAACACCACAGCTGAATGGTATTGCAGAGAGGATGAATAGGACAATTGTGGAGAGGATTAGATGTTTGCTGTCACATGCAAGACTACCCAAGCACTTTTGGGGTGAGACTTTGATGACTGCAATTTACCTAATTAATATCTCATCAAGTTATCCTTTGAAGAGAGACATTCCTAACAGGGTTTGGCATAACAAGGAAGTCTCATATAACCACCTGAAAGTTTTTGGGTGCAAAGCTTTTGTGCACATTCCTCATGATGAAAGATTAAAGCTAGATGCAAAGACACGACAGTGCGTCTTTATTGGTTATAGCTTGGATCAGTTTGGCTACAAGCTCTATGATCCCATAGCAAAGAAGATTGTGAGAAGTAAAGATGTTGTGTTTGTGGAAGACCAAACAATTGAGGACATTGTGAAGGCAAAAGAATAAGTTCCTCTGCAGCAAGATATGGTTGATTTAGACCCTATTCCTGCTGTCCCAACTACACACGATGTTGAAGTTGATGATGCACATGAGGATGTGCAAGATATAGGTGATGGATATGCTCCCCATGAGCATGACAGCGATGCTGAAATTAATGATCCGGATCAGCAGCCACCTATAGAAGAAGTTTCACCAGTAGTTCCACTCAGAAGATCCACTAGAGATCGAGTTCCCTCTACCAGGTATCCCTCAGATGATTATGTGGTGTTAATGTCTGATGGTGCAGAGCCTGAGTGTTTTACAGATGCTATGGAAGATGAGCACAAGAAGGAGTGGAAGAAGGCTATGCAAGAGGAGATAGATTCCTTGCATAAGAATCACACATATGAGTTGGTGAAGTTGCCTAAGGGCAAGAGAGTATTGAAAAATAAGTGGGTCTATAGAATCAAGCAAGAAGAGCACACACCACATCCAAGGTTCAAGGCAAGGTTGGTTGTGAAAGGATTTAGTCAGAAGAAAGGAATTGATTTTGATGAAATCTTTTCTCCAGTGGTAAAGATGACATCTATTAGATGGATCCTTGGCTTGGCAGCTAGTCTCAACTTGGAGGTTGAGCAAATGGATGTGAGGACTGCCTTCCTTCATGGTGATTTGGAGGAAGAGATCTACATGGAGCAGCCTGAGGGGTTTGTTGCTAAAGGCAAAGACGACTATGTGTGCAAACTGAAGAAAAGTCTCTATGGCCTAAAGTAAGCACCAAGACAATGGTATCTGAAATTTGATTCAGTTATGGGGGAGCAAGGCTATACAAAGTGTGGTTCAGACCATTGTGTGTTCATCCAAAGGTTCTCAGGTGATGATTTTATCATTTTGTTACTCTATGTTGATGATATCTTGATTGTTGGCAAGAATATTTCCATAATTGCAAAGCTGAAATCAGAGTTGAGCAAATGTTTTGCTATGAAAGATTTAGGTTCAGCAAAGCAAATTCTTGGGATGAGAATTGACAGAGACAGAAGCTCCAACAAGTTGTATCTGTCTCAAGAGAGGTACATTGAGAAAGTACTTCGCAAGTTCAAGATGGACAATGCAAAAGCTGTGAGCTGTCCACTAGCAGCTCATTTCAAGTTGAGCAACAAGCAATGTCCTTCTACTGATGAGATGAAGAAGGAGATGGAATGTGTTTCATATGCCTCAGCAGTAGGAAGTCTGATGTATGCAATGGTGTGTACAAGACCTGACATTGCTCATGCAGTCAGTACTGTGAGTAGATTCATGTCAAATCCAGGAAGACCACATTGGGAAGCTGTCAAATACATTTTAAGATATCTTAAGGGCAGCACCAATATGAAGCTTTGCTTTGGTGGTAGTGAGCCTGTGTTGGTTGCATACACAGATGCAGATATGGCTGGAGACGTTGACACTAGGAAGTCTACTTCAGGGTACTTGATCACCTATGCAGGGGAGCAGTGGCATGGCAAAGCAAGTTGCAAAAATGTGTGGCACTGTCTACAACAGAAGCTAAATTCATTGCGGCCACAGAGGCAAGCAAAGAATTATTGTGGTTCAAAAGGTTGGCATTTGAGCTCGGGTTTGACCAAGACAAGTATGTGCTGTTTTGTGACAACCAAAGTGCTATCCATTTGAGTAAGAACTCAAGTTTTCATGCTAGGTCTAAACACATTGATGTTCGCTATCATTGGATTCGGGATGTTTTGAATTCTAAGCAAATGCAGCTTGAGAAAGTTCATACCGATGACAATGGGGCTGATATGTTTACCAAAGTGGTGACAAAAGAGAAACTTGATGTTTGTCGCCGGCTTGCCGGCATGACTGCCGAGAGGCAGTGAGACCCTCCATGATGTCGGGAGGGGGAGTTTATTGGGTATCCCTCCATATGGAGGCTAAGCTTTCAGCCCAACAAAGCCCAAGAAACCCTGTCCATTGATTCTCTTTGCAATGGATGGTTGAGATGCTCTTTGGAAGAGAAGAGAGAAACAAAAACCCTAGCCACCACAAGCAACACAAGGCAGATTGGAGAGTGTAGAGAGTGTTCTTGCTGCTGTGTGAGAAGAGCAAGAACCACACCACCAAAGTAAGAGGAGAAGAGAGAAGAAGGGTGCTGTCCAGATTCGGTTCTCCTGCGTGATCTTCATCAAGCTGTTAATCGGAGAGGCAAACGTGGTCGGTTCGTCCCCAAATTTGGTGAGTACGTTCCTCACTTGTTGCTCTCAGATCTGTACGGTTGGATTGATGATTGGATCAGTGGAGAACCTGATTTGAGTGAGGTTTGGTCAGTTCGAGTAGCTGCAGTTTCAGCACTGCGTGATTTTGGGAGATGATTTGTTTGAGGGGTCAAACGTTGTCGGATTGATCTGAATTTTGACAGCTTGTTAAGGACTCATCAAAGTACATTCCTACCAAGTTTCGTGTGCTCTGGACTTGTGGTTTGAGAGATATGAACTGAACTCCGAAGGGGACAGCAGTTTGGTTCAGTTTCAGGCTGAAACTAGTTATACCTTATTGCCTCTTTGTATTATGTGGTATTGCCTATACTTATGCCAAGCTTGTATCTTGATGGTGATGATGTTGCTGTTGTAAATCTCTAGATGTTCTAGAGAGACTCCATTTGTACCCATTATTGATAATAGTGGAAGAAGCTTGGAGTGGACCGGTTGGTCCCGTGGTTTTTTACTCCTCACCTTGAGGAGGTTTTTCCACGTAAATCATCGTGTCATTGTGCATGTGAAATTGTCTATTCCGCTGTGCATTTGTTGGTAGAAGCTATCCTCATTGTTTGTCACAAGATGAGTGGGTTAAGAGTCTGCTAAGTGGTGCCCCTTATCCCCATCAAGACCAAGAGGCAGCAAGATGTTGTTGTTATGCTCGATGAAGAAGAGCATATGTGGAGTAGGAGGAGGACTCCTCCATCTCAGCCTCCGCCCAGCCGTTGTCGATTATGCCTACTTCCCTGCCGTCCGCACCCCTTCCCTCTTTTCTCCCCTCCTCCACCTTGGTGTCGCCGCCTCCCCGCCGTGGCTGCGTTGCTACCAAGCCACCACCGCTACGTTCCCCGTCGGACAGGCCCGCCACCGCCAAGGATCACCACCACCGTGGCGCAGATCGTCCAGATGCCGGCGGCAGTGTTGGAGAAGGAGGGGACGATGCCAAGATCCACCCCGTGAGGCTGACTTCCCCCCTGCACCACTGGTCACCAGGGAGGAGGTAGATGGGAGGAGGAGGCGCGCCGCCGTGGGGAGAGGAGGAGGGAGGAGGAGCGCCACCGGAGGGAGAGGAGGCGCGCCGGGGAAGGAGGTGGAGGGGAGGAAGAGGAGCGCTGGGGGCGAACGAGCAGGACTTGTCTTTTTACAAGGGACGAGCAGGACCACCCTAGAATACTATAGATGGATGGAAATGACCAGGATGGATGGATCCAACTTTTGGCAACCAAATAAAAAATGATGTTTTGCTGGACAGGATCATTCAAGATCTCAAAACGAAACACACCCTTAAAGAAAAGTCATGAACGATGCTACTCGACTAATTTTGGTATCTAAACTTTAAAATATGTCAACTTAATTCTTTAAATAAAACCGAATATAAATTGTCCCTTGATCTGTAAAAAATAGTTTGATAGATCAAAGGTAGTTTGATCAAAGTGTTATACATATTTTTGCATAAAAACTGGGAAATCCAAAGTGAGTTCTATGTTTCAATTATTGATTATTGTACGAACTCGTAAAATTTCCACTTCAGCCGAACAAAATGCTAAACAGTCGTGTAAAGTTTAAAAATATTAAGTCAGAATTTATACAAGACTAGGTGATTAGCAATGAAAATTATCAAAACTAAGGCCCTGTTCTTTTGAGCTCATCTGAACGACTGAACGACTGAAATAACTGAACTTTGAGAGCTTCTCGAGATAGTCTCGAGATTCGGATACATTTCGTTTGACTTGTCTTTTAAAGCGTTAGAACCCATCTTCAAAACAACGAAAAAATGGACTTAAAAAACTCAAAGCATATGTGTTTTCAAAACGTAGATAAGTCGTTAAGCTGTTAAGACGCTAAGCTGAAAAGAACTGGGCCTAAATTACACAGGAGATGAGTGATGCAATTCTTTAATGGTGTGCTACACTGATGGGGGTATTTTTAACACTCTTGATGATGCTACCATAGGACCGTAATTGAGAATTTGAGGCCTCGATGCTAAAAAAGTGAGACCCTATATTTGTGGATTGTCAGTAACTAAAACTTTTTATACTATATACAACTACCATATTTGTTTTCTTACGACAGAAAGTCTCAAAACTTTTAAAACAAAATTAACAGTAAGTAGCATCATAAGTATATAAAGTTGGCTGAAGTTCTTGCTTAGCTACATCAACTATGAAACTGGGTATTATTGAGTGTACATGTTGGCTCACAATATCATGCCAGGTCCAAACCGCTTATGTCAGGTGGTTTCAGTGCCCGGGGGCTACCAGCTCAGAGCACACATGGCCCAATATTTGCATTCAGACCCTTGTAATCGATAGAAAATTGCGTTTGCAGTAGAACATGCGTATAAAAGCACACACATATTTAACAGTTGGTCAAATAAGACCATATATGCAGTAGATTTTCTATGAGAACCCAATCAATTCAACATTTTGCAATATAGTAACAGTATACACCCTCCAGATTTAAAAAATTACAGTAAGAAGCATAATACAAGCATCATCCAATAGTAAATTGACCAACCTATGACATAATGCAACATAGATATGCAAAAAATTATATGCTACTTTTTCATCCAATATTCAACATAGATTTTTTTTATGTATGCTACTTGTATGATGCTGTGATATCCTATTATTTGACCAACTATTAAATATACAAGTGTTTTTATATAAATGTTCTACTGCAAGCGCAATTTTCTATCAATTATAGGGATCTGAATGCAAATATTGGGCGTGTGCGCTGAGCAGCTGGCCTGCGGACACTGGAACCACCTAACATAAGCGGTTTGGACCTTTCATGAGACGGAGAGCCAACATGTACACTCAGTGATGTCTAGTTTCATAGTTGATGTACCTAGATGAGACGGAGAGCCAACATGTACACTCAGTAACTAGTGCAAATATCCCGCAGGGGTTTCTCATGGTGGTTTTGCTATGTGAGCTAAACACGCAGGTTGTTTTGTCCACATAGATGATGATGCGTGTCACTCTAGTTATAAAAAAAAAATAAATGGAAATAAAATTTATGGGTCCACATGTCATTATATTAAACTCTCTTCCTTCTTCCTCTCTCTTCACTCCCATATCTCTCTGTCTCCTCCCCTGCCTCTACTTCTTGGACATCTTCTTCCCCTAGTCAGACATGCTCTAGCCTGAGCCCTGCCCCTCCGTGCTCCGGCCCTCGCCGCGCTTTGGACCGCGCTGCCCCCCAGCTCTCTAGAACTCTCCAGCACTCACCGTGGTCTGGACCATGTTGCCTCGCTGCCACAAAACGATTCAGACATTCTACCTACTTTCAATACTATCTTTATTTTTATCCTGCGTTTGTAACTGATTATCTGCTAAGGAATCGTTTGGGGGGTATGAGTTTGCGCATCAGTTGGCTTTGAGAATGTTGAGAGGGGCAGCTCGAGCCCTGTCACCAAAATGAAACCAACCTCGCATATTGTGCCTGCTGCCAACCCTAGCTTTGTACATATATACCGGCGAAGCTCCCCGTATGGATTTACAATGGATAAAACAACATTGGCAATGAAAAATTATTTACAGATTTGAACAAAGTAAATGTAAAATTACAACAGTTGAAAAAATTCATCACAACAATATTGTTTCATGATAGGTATCTACATTTCGCTGAAGAAACAAAATTGGGAAGCTAGGGGTCAACTTGTTTCCATAGCTCTCGATAGAAAGATCACCTCTCCTAAAAAAACAAAACGCACACAAGATTTGTTTCTTGTTGGTACTAATCTCATCTGAAAAAATACCTTTCTTCATAGTATTGTAGGAGAAGAGAAGTAATGGTGTTATACCTCCTAAATGTGAGTATACGATTGCTTCGTCGTTCCACTCGTCGTCGGCGATCTTTCGGAGGTAGTCCACGTCCTTTGCCCGGACACCCACAGTGATCGTCCCGGGGTGCTCACCGTAGATTTTCAAGTGCCTGATCAATGGCATTAATCAGTGAGCCAGATCCGGTAGAAGTGCACTGTTAGAACGCTAACCTCTTACCGGGAGTGGAGAGAGGAACCGTCACCGGGGAGGGGAGAAAGGAATGTCACTGACATGGAGGCAAGGAGCAACGGCGGCTAGGATCAGCGTCTAGCCCGGTGCTCGGTAGCGACGGATCCGACATCCCAACGCCCGCCGTCGATGGATCCTGCCATCCCGACGCCCGCCACCGCCGGATCCGGCCGGCCTAGGGCCCGGAGGCGACCGTGGGAAGAGCAGGGCGGGGGGTGGTCGCCGTAGAAGGAGGCGGCGGTGGGAGGAGGAAGGGCGGCGGCGGCCGTCAGCGTGGAGGCAAGAAGCAACGGCGGCTAGGATCAGCGCCCAGCCCGGTGCCCGATAGCGACGGATCCCGCCATCCCACCGCCAGATCCCGCCATGCTAGGGCCCGGGGGCGGCTGTAGGAGGAGCAGGGCGGGGGTGGCCGACGTCGAAGTAGGCGGTGGTGGGAGGAGGAAGGGTGGCGGCAACAGTCAGCGGATCCAAGCTACACAGAGGTCGGCGGCAGCCTTCGGCGGGTCCGCCGTAGGAAGCGGCGGCCGAAGGAGGAGGGGAGGCGGCGGTGAGGAGGAGAGGGGGCGGCGATAGGGAAAGGGAGAAGGCGCGGGGAGGGGGTAGAGAGAGAGAGAGACGAGGCGGCGGCCGCGCGGTGGTTTGAGGAGGAACGGGCGATGAGGGGCGAGCGAGCTAGGGCACAGGGGATGAAACCCTAGGTTATAACCAGTGGCAAAGGTGTATCTACAAAAAGCGAAAAGGGCCGAATTGCGAACAACAGAGAACCTGAAGGGCCTACGTGGAATCGGGCAAGGAGACAGTTGTGCTAGTCAGGGGCATTTCCGCGAATGGATAGGGACCCGAGAACCATTTTGAAAACTTCAAGGACTTTTCTGCAAACCTGTCCCCCCGGGAGGGGCCCAATCGAACAGGCTAGACGGGGGGCACATGTAGCGATCCGAGGCCGACAATTTTCGGATGACGTGGTCATCGTGGGAGAGAGAAGCGCTACGTGCTGTATAGAAGCACAGCTAATACAATGCCGAGTTTACTTAATTTTCGAGCCAGCCATCCCTCGACAGAAACTGTATGCAACCTGACCCTATCAATCGACGAAATGGTTTGTTTCGAAGCAAATGCATGGCTAGTAACCTGCGAAACATCCGACGAAATTTTGAGTACATTTCTAGAGTACATTAGATTGAACGTCGGTGAATGGTGATCGATACGTACAGTCCTGAAACACAATGCTTTCCCAACACAAAATTTGCATTACTTGAGTTGAGGCGTTCACAGCATCACTGTTGAGCTGGATGCAATTGGTCAGACAAGAAGATGTCATATGCATGTTATATGGTGTAGTTGGCTCCATTCAGAGAGATTTGCATATTGATTTTCTAATTTTGTTTTATAATTTATTAATTTTCTATTACTTGTTTTAAAAAAATTTTATCCTTCTCTTGAATTTGTATATATCCTACTTTCATTTTAGTGCAAGTGTGCAACCACCCAACCAACGTCTGTAAACAGCCTATTCAATCTCATACAACCAACTAAACAATCTCACATTCACTAAATCTAAGTTCCACCGGGCTAAGTAAGTTCACACAACCTAAGAAGACCTCCCTCCAAAAAAAAAAAAAAAAAAAAAAAACTACGAAGGCCAAATTAACAGCCCTGGAGAGGGGGGAAAGCTTCTACTAGCTGGTCACCGGAGACGCGAATGTCCATATTTGAAGGCACGATACGTTCACCCACTTTGGCGATCGAGCTGCAGCCTGCACTCTTCTTCGTTCGTCAAATCTTCTTCAGTTATATCCAAGCTCGGTTTTGCCTGAATCTTTGTGGATGAAGAAGCGGTTCGCCAACCGCTACATCCAGGGATCCCACAAAATCATTAGAACCTAGCGGCTGCTCGCTCTTCCTCTTCTTCTTCCTCTTCGATCAGTGATTCACCAGCCACTGTCACCTGAGCCTGCAGTGCCTGCGATCTTGCCGAACAAAGTACTGACGGGTGCATGCAGCAGCACATGCATGATGTAGCATACTTGAAGATTCAGGGATTCATCGGGAAATAGATTTTTCAAGCTCTTCCTCTTCCTCTTCGATCAGTGATTCACCACTACACCAGCCACTGTCACCTGAGCCTGCGGTGCCTGCGATCTTGCCGAACAAAGTACGGACGGGTGCATGCAGCAGCACATGCATGATGTAGCATACTTGAAGATTCAGGGATTCATCGGGAAATAGATTTTTCAAGATGATGGAAGTAAAATTTAATTTTTTCGGTCTCTACACTAACTTAACCAGCTATGTATACGATCATTACAATTTACAACCAATAGATGAATACTTCAGTCTAGTCTCGATCGCGATCGCGATCGGATCGGTTAATGTAGCTTTCATCACACATCGCGATACACGTAGAACCAAGTTCAGCGATACGTACATTTCGATGACCACGGAGGCGGCCAGTTCAATTTCAGCCTAATTTCCTCACAGTTACATCAACATCACGGTGCATGTGTGGCGGTAGCCGTCAGGAAAATAGAAGAGATTTATACGCGCAGCGACCTAACAAATGGTCTGGTCTACAGGAATGACAATTTTATCCATGAGTTTGGGTACCATGGATATCCGATCCGATGGGTTCGGATATGTACATGGGTTTGTATCTATGAAATATTTTGGATTTAGGTTTGAGTATATTTTTCGGGCTTCGGGTTTGGATTTACTTTTACACCCATGGATATCCATGTTACCCGAAAAGAATAATAAAACTTAAATATAACATAACATAACATAACATGTCACTATGTGTTATGCATTGATGAAAGGCTAAAATATAAGTTTATATGTTCAAAGTTTATAAAAGGTTAGAGTTCAAATTGATTAATGTCATATATATTGTATTTAATATTGAGATACTGGCTTATTATATATTTCGGATTTGGGTACCCGTTCAGATTTGGGTATAGGCGTGAGTTTATACCCATGAAATATTTCGGGTTCGGGTATGAGGGGGTGTACCCGAAGGTACCCGACCCGATTGCCATCCCTGCTGGTCTCATCAATAGGGCATTACAAATAGAGCCTAAGCTAGCCCATTCTAATACCGTAACTAGTGCTGCTAATAAGTTCAAACCCAACGCATATCACCTTACCCATTTTAATAAAACTTTTTTTCCTTCCCACCCCACCCTATTTTTATGTGAATTCAAACTAATACAATCCATTTCTTATCTGAACCCAAACCAATCCAATCCACACCTCTCGTATGGGTTCAACCCTATTTCTCAGCCCATTTGAACCCATTTCTCAACCCAATTCTATATGAAGGACTAGGCTCGAGGCCGGTCCGGTTGGACGCCTTTTCCCAGTCTCAAGCTTGAGCCTGGCCCGAAGCCCAGCCCAACCCAGTGTTGTTTCGTGTTTTCTTTGGATCCAACCCTGGCCTAATAGGCGGGCTCTAGATCGAAGCCCAAGCTGGCTTGGGCTGTCCATGACTAGGGCTATTATAAAACACCTCATTTTTTTTAAAACCTCGTGTTCACACTGTAAAAAAAATTAAAATTGCTTGAATTTTTTTGTTATGACTCTACATATCTGAAAGTAACTTTGTGCAAGTCGGCATGTCAAACTGAATATGTGGGTTCAAATGTAAAATTTTGTGTTATATTATAGAACACATATGAACCCATTCAATACAAATCCATGGGTTGAAACCATTTGAAACCATACCTTTTCAAATCCAAACCAATCCAACCAACTCCTTTCAACTTAAAATCCACCCACCCCAACACATTAGCTACATCAATACCATTTCCACCTATTCAAAGCAACCCATTATAAAAACCCAACCCATTCCTATCATTTCACCCCAACCCATTAACACCCCTACTCTGCGCCGGCAGGATCCACCCCGCGCCGTCAGCCGGAACACCAAACGCCTCCTGCGTACGCACAGCTCTGCCGCTTGGCCAGGCCCCATCTCCATATCCAACAACCGCCAAAGGTAGAAACATAATTAGAGAATAATTAGAGGTATTTTGGTGTTAAAAGCATAATAGAATATTTTGAATACAGGAATTCCTAGCAACGGGATCCCGTCCCGGACGGGATCCCTCCCCTAGCGACACGTGTCCCCTTCGCCCGCACCCTGCTCCCCTTCGCCGCGCGCGCTCGCTGTGCAGAGAAGGAGGAGGAGGAAGGAGGAGGCATACCTCGACGCCGTCGACCTCGCCGTCGCCGCCGTCGCCGGGTTAGGGTTCGGGTTAGGGAACATGTGGGTTCCTTCGGGTGTAGAGGGAGGTCGGGGGGAGGCGGCGGACCGATATATTAGAGATAGATTATAAGTTATAGATAAACTATGTATGCCAAAACAAATCTAGCCGCGCAAACGCGCGGGCCACCTCGCTTGTTTCAACTTAAAACCCACCCATCCCAACATATTAGCTACATCAACACCATCTCCACCCATTCAAAACAACCCATTATAAAACCCAACCTATTCCTATCGTTTCACCCCAACCCATTAGCACCCCTACTCTGCGCCTACCGGATCCACCCAGCGCCGTCAGCCGCAAACACAGAACACCGCCTGTGTACGCCCAGCTCCGCCGCTTGGTTAGGCCCCATCTCCATATCCAACAACCGCCAAAGGTAGAAACATAATTAGGGAATAATTAGGGGTATTTCGGTGTTAAAAGCATAATAGAATATTTTGAATAAACGTGATTTTATAGTGGCATGCATCTAATAAGTTATTTTATAATGGAATATCTTAGATCCATCGTTTTATAATGTTATATATCGAATTTTTTGCTGTAAAGAAAGCTCGATCCTCAACTCTCTGCCGAGTGCCGACCGCACGTACATCCCTTTTTTCGTGTGTTTCTTTTTTTTTGACCGAGTGCTTCCCAAAGATCAAAATCCGCTCGATTTGCATGCCGGCGGCCAAAGCTAATGGCTCTTCTCGGTTCTCCCCTTTCTCATTGTTGCTGCTCTTCCTCTCCTTACTGTCCCTTCGACCCTCTCCTTCCTCCCTCCAAAACCCTCTGCCCTCTTCTCATCCGGCAAGTGAAGAAGACGACGGCCAGGATAATATGCATTCTGATTTTTCTTATAAATTTAACTTATGTACGTATCAAACATCGCTAACAAATGTAATGAAACATTTCATTTATTTTTACGAAACATTAATATCACTACGCAAATGTACGAGACATTTAATTTGTTCTCATGAAACATTATCAGTGCATTTTATTGTGAAATATCACCATGCCTTTTTTCCGATGAGACATTTGGTTTTGCTCGATGAAATTTATGAAACATATGGTTCTCTCATATCGCATTTTGCTGTATGGGCTGAAATATATATGTGAATAACTGCTGAGCATTGTGAATGTTGTTTCATCAGTTTTGTCTTTGTTTCATCGGTGCTTCGATCATATTTTAATAGAACTTTGCCCATATTTTAGAAGAAAAAAAAAGCGGTTTACTTTTTTTACTATGATCGACGTTCGATCCTAGCAAGACCCTTAATAATTTCAGCGCAAGAGAACACCCTGCATCAACCCAAATATGTCTAAAGTCTTCTTGGCGAGAGCGAGAAAATGCATAGTTTCAGCCGATCAACACACTGTAACACCATTTCAGAGAGAGAACCTGAGCATGATCACCACCAGCACTAAGCCAAGAAAGTTCACATTCCTAATTTCCCGATCTCGGTGCGAAGTTCAGGCCACTGCCAACATGGCAACATGCACCGGGGGTTGTCGTCGACGGTGACAGAATTTACAGGATACACGTTAGCGGTAACCGCTAGGGTAGGATCTACAGGGTTCATGGTGGGACTAAACAACTCTCATTGGCATAGCATATTCACAGCGGTGCGCCTTCTTGACAAGCGAGTGTAAACTTGCGAGGATTAGGGCATGGCGCCCCACCCGTATCGGTGTCTGGACGAACATACAGGTTCTTCTTCAGTAGAACGGTTCCTGGGACTGATGCCAGCCTGACCTTGCTTAGCTTCTTCTTGTCACAGTCATCTATCGGAAAGAACCCAAATGCAGATGTCCATGCATCGACTAGGTTCGGTATTGCTGACAGAAGTAGCATTTCCACCTTGAGCGATTTCAGCATCTGCCCAACATATTTGGTAGGCATGAATTTTAGAGTAGCAACTTGGCATTGACTAGTGATTAATATTATTTCAGAAATAAAACTACTGACGTAACACACATGGAAGAACTAAAATATCTTACATAGGATTAGTCATCCATAATAATCTATTGCTGTGAACATGCAGGCAAATATTAGTGAGGATATGTGGTGGGTTAGCGGAAGTATGTCCGGCATCATGATTCGGCACAACATTTTTAAGAAATAATCCAAACAGAGAATAAAAGCATCGATCAGTGCCTAGTTATCCTCCTACCTCCTCAATGTAATCCATGAGGCGCCTGCACGTCCCTTGTTGACGATTCTCAGTACAAGTGGCTATTAGAGGTATCTCTGCAACAATTGTACCATGTAACCTGCAGCAACATCTACACATTACCATCCAGATGCTCACATCTAATGGTCTTACCAATTTGGGGTGCTCAATTCTGAACACATGAAAAATTAGAGAAAAAAAGTCTTTTAACATAAGACCTGATGGGCGCCACAGAAATGATGTTGTCATCCTTTTCCAAGGCCACAGTATAGAATCCCTTGTAATTTAAATGTACAAAATCAGACCTGACAAAGAAATATAAAGGTGTAAATGGAGATGTTAGGTGACTCCATAATATTCTAAGGAACCAAAACAACCTAATAAAGTGAATGTAAGCATGCAAAGGAGACAGGATTGATTTGGAAGGAAAAAGTATCTCTCACCTCCAGTTATATAATATGTGGGGGATAATGTCTATCCCTGTTCTTGGATCTAAAATAGGCAAGAAGCATTCTTCCATAATACTCAAGGCAACAACTAATTTCATGTTGCATTCAGCCAGGAGAGCAATCTCTCTAGCTGTGCGAGTCTTTTGATCACCATTGTTACGAAGAATGGTGCAAGAAAAGCCATCATCAGTGTGGTCAAGAATTCCAACACGAGGACGCAAGCTTGTATAAATCTGCCAGTATCAGAAAAAAGAGCAGCCTCCAAGTAAACACTTACGCCATGTTTGGAAAAATATACACTACACAGGTAGCTTTAGTTAAAAGAAAAGGTACAATCTTGGAGTATACCTGGTGACATCTTGTTCCACAAAACCAGGTACCACCTTCCTCATTGTACAAAACTTTACCAGATATGCATTTTATGTGATCTGAAGGAAATGGATTGATTAATTAATAAGCAGCATAATATCAAAAAAAAATGTGTCAGAATAAATTAACAGTTTGCAGAGAATTTTAAAGCATCGCTAAATCCTGCTATGGGCATCAGTACATAATTATAAGGAATCAGAACTGTGATAACAGTGCATATCAATCAAAGTGTAAATTACAATTGCCTTCAATATAAACTCCTATAAAAGGCTAAACACTGCATTCAGTTGTATTACCAGAAAAACAAAAAAGAATTGCTAAAAAAAGAAAAACAAACACCCGCTCAAGTAGATTAACTGTTCCTGTATGTAGATATTACCAGAAATGTATATTACTTAAATCATACGTTGTGCCTGTATGTGATCAGTTCTGAATCAACAATGTATGAATAACACACTTTTAAAAATGAATCAATGGTAATAATAATAAGAAAAACATGGATAGGATAAGAAAACTCTCAGCAACAAATGATTAGGATAACAGTGAAGATTAAAGGTGAGACATTACATTGACGTTCACATTGAGAGCATTCTAAAACAGGTAAGGAAGTTCTGAGATCCTTTGAATTAGTTACTTGCCCACAAATATCACAAAGGCAGCTAGAGCAATACCAGCTGCCATCTGGAATCTCCTGAATAAACAATACAAAACAATAGTAATGGATAAGTTTTATTAATGTAAACATTTTGCCTTACTGCCATTAAAGATAACAAGATTAAATAATCCAAATCGTCAAGCTAGTTAATATAGGTACTTCAAAATAAATTGAAGTCTACTTCAAAAAATATATTAAAGTCTGATATGTAAGTGACAAAAATGTTACTGTGTAATGCTGATGAGAAATATTAATTGCAACAGTTAGAAAAGCTCTGTCATATTTAGGATGGAAATAAAGTATAGTACATGTCTGAACAGACTGTGTACTACAGATCCTGCTTATTGCCGTGAAGTTGCTCTGAGAGTAGCATATTAGCATACGAACAATCATTTGGAGAAGAGTCATAGTCATACAGTATCCTTTTCTCTCACAGCAATGACAAAAGATCATGGAAACATCATTTCAGTTACATGAAGGGATCAGAGTAAGAAGAACCCTTATCAAACGCATTATAAACTAATTTGGTTAATTTCCCAAACAGTATATTTTTAACTTTCCTCTTTTTTAAGCTAACCACCAAAGAATAAGGGAACATTAGGAAAACAAACCTGACAAGGCATGCAGGCCTGATGGTAACAAGCAGGACAGTTGTCACAGCATATTAGTTCACCACCATCACCACATAATCCACAGGTATCATCATTTTGATCTGCTTGGAGTGACATAGTATCTTTTGTGCGCTCTTTCCTCACCTTATGTTCAATAGACCATGCTTGAAGCTGACAGAGGCTGTACGATTTACCAGAACCCAAGAAAAGATTCAGAGAAGGGATTTCTTGCTTGAGACCTGCATGACGCCTAAAGTTGGAGATTGTAAATTCATCCTCGCAACACCGACACCGAATGCCTTTCTTAGTTATTTTACCATCCTTCAACACATTCTTGCCATCTGGTATTCGATATTGAAGAATATTGAATGTACAAACAATTCCCATTTCAATTAATTTGTTCAACACCGTTTTTTCTACCTTAAGAAACTTTTCCCTGACAGCCTTTTCTTTACTCTCCCAGCGATACCTTGGAAGATATTTGAAACCAACTTGATTGAGCCTTTGAATCTTACCAAGTCTGTTCCTGTATCGTGCAGTCAGCCTATGTATTACAGCTGTCATCAGAAGATCATCATCATCAAAATGCAGCCGTGGTTTCTTTTTGATTTTGACATCCTTTTTGGGTTGTTGTTCTAATAGGAAATATTTGGATTGACCCTTGGGGTCATTGATTTGGGGAACTAGATCCATATGAACATGCTCATAGCTTGATGCAACTGTCTGTTCTTCCACATTACGGGCTACACAATCAGTAGGACTCCCAGTTGTGCTGTCCATATATTGACCAACTACGAGATCACTTAAAGGAACAACATTTACTTTCTGGTTCTTTATAATTTCCATACGCTGACCAATTACATGATCATTTAGAGGAACACGGTTTACTTTTTGTTTCTTTCTACTAACTTCATCCAGGATATCTGCAAACTTCTCAGGCCTTTTTTGACCCATTTCACTTGAGCTGGATCCTTGTATGTGTGTGTGTTCAGATGTAGATGTCTGATTCATCATGTTCATTCCACCACAATGTTCAGACATCTCCAAGTTTGATTCTGAAGAAGGGCCACAGATCAACTGCCTAGGTGGTTCTGGGTTTATTACTGTCCAACAAATTGGAGAGCCTTCATTATCAAGATATAGGAATCCCTGAATCAAGCTCGCTTCATAAACTGATGAGTGGATGTCCAGCTCCATATTAGTCCCCCCAGTGTCATTGGAAAAATCGAGGCAACTCCAGATCTCTTGGCTGTATGTACTATTGTTCATAAAACAAAGATTACCGTCTTGGGGGGACACAAACAATACTTGTGGTTCTGAGATCACCAATGCGCTACCAGAGGCATCAGATGATAACCATCCTGACTTTGTCATATCTTCAAGGCTCTTCTCTTTAGCTTCCAAATTTGTATCCTTTTCTGCTAGGAGTGGCAATGCACCACCTGAAGGTCCATCTCCTATATCTGCATTTGCCCCTTGGAACTCAGAGACAGCAGCAGCAGCATTCTGTTCATTCTTGACATCACCTCTATTAGCTTCCAAGCATGTAACCTTTTCTGATTGTAGGGATATTACACCAGCAGCAAGCCCACTCCCTACATCTCCATCATTCACAGATTGAGACTTTGAGACAACTATAATATCATGGTGTTCATTGTCATCTCTATTAGCTTGCGAGCATATACCTTTTTCAGCATGTAGTGATAAAACACCAGCTGAAAGTTCAACCCCTATATTTTCATCTTCAGTCGCCACTTGGGAATCTGAGACAACTGCAGCAACATGATGTTCATTGTTGATGCCATCTTTATTAGCTTGCAAGCATGTGTGCTTTTCTGCTTGTAGTGATAATACACCAGCTGAAAGTCCAGTCCCTACATCTTCAATTGCAGCATTATGATGTTCATTGCTGATCTCATTTGTAATTCCAAGGAGCATCTCATCCGCCTCGTGGGAAGACAGCATGTGTCCTAGTAGCAACTCATCTGAACTGACTTCAGAATTATCCACAGTGGCAATTTCCATCTCTCCATAGGCATGAGAATTTGGACCACTGATTTGCAAATTTTCAACCACATAATCTGAACAATCATTAGGTGGGAGATTTAATGGGTCAGATTTGTCTTGAACACCCTGAGCCATTTTAAACTTACTGTATGGAAGTTTCCTTTTAGTACTAAAACAGGTAGGCCTTTGGTTGAGAAGTCCTGTTGCATCCTGGAGGCCCATAACTATACGATGAGCGGTATTTCTATCGCCTATTTCATTAGTTTCTTCAATGCTCAACAATCTTTGATCCCCTTTACATTGGCTACCCGTGCTTGTTCCAAATATACAAGACTTTTCATTGTGCAAAGAATGTCTCTCCTCATCAGGCTGACCGCCTGATAGAAGAAGCGGCAAAAGTTTTTTCCGTGACCTGGGATATGAGCAGTTGTCGTTGCCTGCATAGCTGAGACCAAGTGGCTTGTTAGGATTCCTTGCACCCAACATCTTGCTCTTACTGCGACTGAGGAATGTAACAGTGCTGTTCACAGCTTTCAGTGCTGCTCCGTTCCGCAGAGCTGCAACCTTCTTATCAATACAGACTACTGCCATGAAAGGATCAAGGAGCCGCCATTGGTGGAGGAAAGACAAACATTGCTTGGGACGCTGGACCTCGTGCTGCAAGCATAATAGTGTGTTCTTCAGATCATACAAGAAGTCATACATGTTGAACCATTCCCTTCCATAGTCATAGCCATTTCCATCAAAGCTCGGTGAATTAATAAGCCACTGGCCAAAGCATTTCCAGGCCCTAGGAAGAGAAAACAGTCGTGTTATCTTGTCAGGGGACTCATAAGTGACGTCAACCTTACTCTTGCCATCTCTTTCCTTTCCCTCGATCTTCCACCCGGCATCCATCATCAGAAGATGTGCGTGCAGCCGGAGATGATCCCAAATCATTCCATAGCCACGCCCATCCCTCCGCCGTTCAACGCTTATGATGTCAATCTTCTCCAAATCCACAACATTACAGAGTTCTGCTCTCTGGCTCCTGCGGGACACCGCCCTACGAGTGTACACCCTCTCAATGGAAGGTGGTGTCCAATGTACCGCAAGCTCAATAGGCCCGGCATGATCAGGAGATGGCATTGCTCTCGGCATCTGTTGATTGGCACCACCATAGAAGAAATGATAGCTTGATAGGTTGCCGTAAGTAAATGACTCAACTATGCGTCGTAGCAACGCCCTGTAGCTGGAGCCAGCGCTGGATGGTGTGCTAATTGATACCAATTCCTTGCCCGCATCTGTTCGCAAAGTGGCCGGTCCAACACTGTCTAGCTGATGATAGCTGATTCCATTTGTGCCTGTTAGGCCGAAGACATCTTCAAAGATTTCTCTTTCATCCTTGGAACCATCAAATGAGTCTTCTTTCAGGCCAGCAACCTTCTTAAACACCACTGAACTAATGTCCTCCTCCTTCAAGTCTATCTCCACAAGCAAGTCATTCCCATCCATCCCGTCGATTACTAGCCAGCGCAATCACACTAAACACGCACTCCTTCACACTGCAACGAAAGCACAAATATCTCAACATCAGTTTCAAACATTTGTTCTTATTTTTTCAATGCACACTTCAGTCACTGAAAGCATTGGCGGATCCACCGCCCGGGCAATGGGGGGCAGCTGCTGCCCGGGCACCAAGAATGTGCAGTGCAGGGAGGAGATCCCCGGTACCTGCTTCAGTCGCCGGAGATCTTGAAGACGGCTTTCCCGGGAGAGATGGGGAGGGTCGGGGCTTCGGGGGCGATGGAACCGACGCCGGCGGGGACAAGAAGCCAGGGACAGAGGCGCGAGGACGAGGCGCGTCGAGGCCGGGGTGGGGTGGGGCGGGCGGTGCCAGCGAGAGACGAGGGAGAGGTGGGGGACGCCGGAGGCGGAGCCAGCGAGGATGGACGACGGCGAAGGAACCGAGGGGCCGCCGTGAGGCGGTGGAGGTGGTCGAAGGCGAGGTGGAAGTGTGGAACCGGCGTGCCGCGTGCCACTGCCGCCGTGCCGCGCGCTGGGGCTTTCCTATCACTCACACTCTTCACTCACTATAAGGGCGGCGCTACCCAACGGTAGACCGTTACGATCGAACGGTGCCGGAGAGAAGCGAGTTCCGCTTCCGCGCGTTCCCGCATTCCGCATGTTGTTCGTTGGGTATGGTTAGGAACGCGAACGCGGGGGCGGGGGCGGTGCGCCTCCCGTCCGACGCCCAGCGCTCACGGTTGGATTTCCATGCAACGGCCAGCGTTAGATCTTGAGAAAACTTTTGTTATTTTTGTTTCATCATGTAAATTTTTTTTAAAAAATCAATAAAAATCATACATATTCTCTAATACTTCGTCTATTTTCACCCAATTTTTTTGTATTGCTATACAATATTTATAGATCTAAATTTTTCTTTAAAAAACGTTTACATAAATGAATATTGATCATATAGATTCGAATAAAATATATATGAGACTTGACGCTGATTAGAGAATATTTATAATATTTAATAATTTTTTATTTTTTTTACATGGTGAAACAAAAATAACAAGTTTTTTACACAAGATTTGACGCTTGCCGTTCGATGGAGATCCAACGGCCAGCGTTGGCCATCGGACAGGGGTGCGTCCGACGCCCGTCGGACCGCCCCCGCGTTGAAAGTAGAAACGTAGCCCGTTCCTGCCTTCCTGGCAATGGCTGGCATTTTAGGCCCCACAGCAAGTAAAGATCTTTTTTATATCATCACAAAAATAAATATACATCAATTGCACGTATTTATAGTGCAGAGACAATTGAAAAAGACAGAAACGAGAAACAATGAGTGAACTAGCTACTAGCGACCATTGTGAATCTAGGATAATTAGAAGATCTTAAAATTGTTGGGATTCATTTTGATGGTGTAAACTACAACATTCAGTATTGACCTTACCCACAAAGAAAGTATATCACCAAACATTCAAACAATACTACCACGTGTATTCTACAAATACAGATTGGTCCCCTTGCCATCTTGAACCCTAAGCGGTAGCACTTGCACACCCTCAGAAACAGCCCGTAGAAACAGTACTCCATTTTCTATAATTTCTCTATCATTGTTGGACAAACAGGCAGTCGAGCCCGCCCTATTTGTATGCTCGCTCGTTATTTTAATGGAAGAAGAGAAAAAGAGAGAAGGAAGAAGAGAAAAAGAGAGAAGAGAAAAAGGAGAGAAGGGAGAAGAGAGAAGGGAGAAGACGAGTATCGTGCTTTAGGTAAATTTGTGCAATCTTCATTGTCAGAAATTTGATTGGTTAGTCATGTAACTAGAGGAGGTAGATGTACAAATCAGTCCTAATTAACGGTCCAACATGTTGAGATCTCAACCCAAACCGAGTCAATAGGAGAACAGGGTCAAAATAATTACAAACGGGAGACACATTTTAGCTTAAACGAGGACTAGGATGTTCAGGTCTAGAGATGAGTCGAGAGGGAGTGAGCTCAATAGTGCTTACACAATCTGTTTGACTTTATGCCAAGATAGGTGGGGGCCAATCAATGTACACTTAAATGACTAGATGGACGACTAATGAATAGGGCAAGATGGAGCCAATCGATGTACCCTTGTTTGGATCTATTTTCTTGTGTCTTAGGTCCTCCACGTATTAGTCAGCTACTTAAAATTGATTGTGTCTTTTCTTATTGATTGTAGGATAAAATCGGCTATCACACTTTGAACCATAATTCATAGTCCCATGTGCGTTTAAGCCGATATAACTTTTGGCACGAACAAAAATAGATCTTTTTTATTGGGGGAAACCTTCGCAGAGGTTGTGTCTTGCATTGTGTGTGATAGCCTGCTTGGGCCTAGCCCAACCCAAGCCGACGGCCCATTTGGCTTTGTTTTATTAAGAGGTAGAGGGAGATTGGAGGGGATCGATCCCCTCCTCTGTAGCGCACGCAGCTGCCGCCTCCTCCTGCAGTTGCAGCCTGGGGGAAGCCCTTACCGTTGTTGTGCCTCGCCGGCGCCGTTTCCGGCCGCTGTCCCTGTGCCCGCGCCTCCGCACCGTCATCGTCCCCGCTGCCGTCCAGGGGCTGCGCCGCCCCGTGGCCGCGTTGCCGCCGCTGCCCCGTGGCCGCGCCGCCAACATCGTCCCCGGCGCCGTGCCACCGCCGCCCAGCACCGCGCCGCCACCATCCAGCGCCGTGCCGTGGTCGTGCCGCCATTGCTCCGTCGTCCCCGTCGCCATCGCCATAGTACCGTCGGCTATCGAGGTAAATCCCCGGTGCCTTGCGTTAGAGGGTATGGGAGCTGTGGGATGGATTGAAGGAGTGAAGGGGAGAGGGGTTAGATCGAAGGGCAGAGGAGGGAGAGATGAGACATGGGTAGCATGGCTTCGATGGGTAGAGATGGGGGAGAAACTAGGGTTAGGGTTTATATTGATTTTTCCTTGAAAGGTAGAATTAGATGTGTCCTCGCTGGTTTTTCCCTGTATTTGGTAGGTAATTTTCATAGATTAGTCGAGGTTAGAGGTTTGGAGATGAAGTTTAGTAGATTGGTGGTACGTGCAGCAGGTTCAGGCGACGTTTTGACCTATTTAGGGCTTGATTCTGATTATGGCCCTATTATGGAAAATGTGCAACTATGTCTTGGCTTTGTTTCGAGTACAAGAACGCAGAAATCGGACAAACGGTTTAGGAGATAAGTCAATTTTAGTGCTGCTGTCCAGATCTTTACTTTCCCAATTTTCAGGGTTGTGGTGATCCTAGAAGCGTTAGTTTGGAGGAGAGGGATCGTCGGTACGGTGTAGTTTATATGTGTTACCGTCGTAAGCACCGATGTATTGAGAATCATTATTTTGTGATGTAGGTGTTGGTGCGGGATCGATGTCATCTACGCATCTCAATTCTCATGGCTAAAGGCAAGTATATGTTAAACTTATAGCGTATTGATGTGATTGGCTTGTGGATGTTTCTAATAGCTATGTGATCCAAACTTTAATGATTGTGGTATTTATTGCTATATGTCGGAGATGTGTGAGAGTTATATGACAAAGGAGCCATTGCATTATTGCATCATGTTGTATGAGCCAGGTCGGTGAGAAAGTCATATAACTAGTCCGATGAGGTCGGTGAGAAAGTTATACGACTAGTCCGGAGTGCTCGGTTTAATGCTCTGTGCCTAATCATAAACTGTGGTCGGATTATGTCGTTTGTGCTATGATGAAGGTGAGGCAATTGCATGATAGATGAATGCATTATTGCATCATACTGCATATGAGCCGGGTCGGTGAGAAAGTCACTTTGGACTAGTCCGTTTCGGTCGGTGAGAAAGTCAAAAGTGGATAGTCCGGAGTGCTCTGGAGGAGACATACACATGTGCATTGCATTGCATCGCATCGAATGGATGAGAAGTGGCTTGGTTGGAGTATTTGGATTGACGATTGTTTTTTTGTTTCTACTGTGAAGAGAATGAACTTATGGAAGTGATCTTCTGATTCTCGTATTTGTATTCCCTAGTCGTTTATACATATACTTTGCTGAGTATTGTTGAATACTGTAACATCCCAAATTTTAAAAACCAATTTGGCACGTTAATAATTTCCTAAATTGCATAGTTTTAAGATCGCAAAATAATTATGTCATATTGCACCAATGCATCATCATCAATGCATGCATTGCATTCAAATTGGAAAATTGATTTAAAACTTTCGAAGCATGCACCCTTGGTGGAAAAATTTAATAATTTGTTTAATGCATATATTATATTTCATTAAAGCCAAATCTCTTATTAAATTATTTTGGAATGTTGGGGAATCAAAATTATATTTCCCTAAGTATTAATTTATTTAAAAAGGGTATTTGAAAATGAAATGCCTTTGGGAAATCAGTTAAACTTAAAAGCATTTTATTCTCCCCTTGGCCCAGGCCGGCCCATTCCCTTTTTCTCCTTTTTCCTCTCCTTTCCCCCGCTCCTCTCCTCCGCTGTTGGGCCGCGATTGCCGCGCCGTCCCCGCTGCTGCTTCCTCCCCAGCGCGCCGTGGCCTCGCCGACAGGTGGGCCCGCGTCGTCAACGCCTCCCCCTCTTTCTCCCCTGTTTCTTCCTCCTCTGATCGCCGGTCGTCACCGCTGTTCCTCTCTCCCGCCAGCGCGATGGCTCGTCTTTCCACGCGATCATTCGTCCCAATCCTTCTCCTCCGGACCCTCTTTACTCCCTCTGCCTCTCGGGTCTTGTCACCAGCTATCTCGTCACGATGCCGTCGCATGCAAGCGCGAGGCCGTCACGCCTCTGGCCGGAATTGGTGCCGGCGAATGCCACCTCGTGCGCCGCATTAAACGCCGGGTGAAGTGTGCCTATAAAAAGGGCAGTGCTACCCTTTTGCCCTTGTTTCTCGCCGCCGCCGTGTCTTTTGCCGAACCAGAGCCGCGCCGTCGCCACCGTTGAGCTCCCCTCGCTCTGCCAACTCCTTCGTCCCGGTGAGCTCACTAAACGATTCGCCTCACTCCTTTGTTTCTCCTGGCCGAAGGTCTCACAAGTTGGTGTTCCCCTTTGCCGGCGCCGCGGTGACCATGTATCGCCGCCGCCGGGAGCTGCCGCGCCGCTCGTTCCGTTCACCCCGCGAGGCGTTGAAACCACTGGTGCGTTCGCCTCCTTCATCTCTCTCTCCCCGCACGCCCAATCGCCCTCTGGTGGCCGGAGCCGTCGCCGCCGTTGGCCGCGCCGCCGCCGGTTGCCTCTCCTCTGTTTTTCCCCTTTTGCCTCTGCGTGCCGCCGACAGGTGGGTCCCGCCTGTCAGCTCGCGCAAGCCCTGCGCTCTCGGCCGCGCGGTGCCGAGCGCGTTGCGCGAGTGGGCCGTTCGGCCGGACCGGCCCATTCCGAGATGCCCTTTTCTTTTTAATCCTTTTTAGTTTTTGTTTAAATATCTACTTGGTGCCAAAAAGCAATTGTTAAAAATATCCGCTGAATGATAAAAATCCTGGAAAAATTTCTGTAAATACTTTATTGTTTTCTGGAACTATTAAAGTTATATATATGCATATCTTGCATGTAGCATCCATTTTAGTTAAATAGCTAACCTAGAAGTGTCATTATTTCATGTGCATAGATCATTTTCATGATTTTTCCCCCAAATAGCAATGCATAGAAAATAGGATTTCTGCATTTTTCTAAAAACAGCAGGTCATGAAATGTTTCTTATGTGTGTTGTATTGCTTTGCATGTGTGTGTGCGCGTTTAGGAGATCAAACTCCCGAAGATCCGATCGTCGACGTCCCCTTCGTTTTCCCCGGAACCGATCAAGGCAAGTTCCCCTTCGATCATATTGAGAAGCCATTTTCGGTTATTTAGAAAATGTTTATTAGACTTGAAAATATACATGCTAGTTTAAAGATAACTGTCGTATTTGCTAGAAGTAGATATTATGCCAAATAGAAAAGGTAAGAGATATGTTAGGGTTAAACCTAAGGCTAAAATATGGTTTGCTCATGTTTAAATATTTCGTTGTGGTAGGATAAATGCTTAAAACCATTTATGTGGAATGATTCAATCACTTGTGTGAAAAGAGAATATTGTTGAGAAATGTTTGGGAAAGGGTGATTTAAAGATAGCGCATCAAGGGTGATGCTTAGTAGGAAATGATTTTTCTCTTACCCCAAAATCTTTCCGACTAGAGAGATATTTTGTCAGTTGGTGCAGTGTGGCACCGGTTTGAAAATTGGGCTAAAATATCAACTCTCCCCTAGTCTAAGGACTGCTCATCCTATGATCCTATGAACTGAGCCATTATAGTACGACCTCGAGCCCCGGTATGGGACGGGCCCGATCGTTGGCTCTCGTGGTTGATGGTCTTGTGGCGAAACATCGTCTGGGTGCGTAGCCTCTCGAGGGTAAGGCATACCCACTCTGCAGAGTTAAAACTGTCATGATAGCCGTGCTCGCGGTTATGAGCGCGCGAAGGAACTGATTATATGGTAGATTCTTCATTTAAAAACCATTTTTGAAAAGGGTTTTGAGCAAAGGATTTGAGATGAGTAAGGATTTGAGAAGGATTTCGTTTGAGCTAGGTGCCACCGGCGATATTCCGAATTGGGTGACGGCCTATCGGAAAGTGTCGCGCGGAATGGACCTAGCCGGTTTGAGAAAAGAAAATGAGAAAGGATTTGTTCTCGCTATGGCACTGAGGCCAAGTGGCGAGACCCGTTTGAGAAGAGCCCAAAGAAAATGTTGAGATTTAATGTTTCTAAATTGCTTTGCCAAAACTAGGATAATAAATGCATTTCCGTAAAATATCATAAGCCCTCCTTGTACTAAACCTCATTTGCATAATTCCGGACTTGCGAGTACAATTTGTACTCACTCCCCTTTTCTCCTCTCCCTTTTCAAAATTTCAGTAGCCGGTCCATCTGAGTATGGCTCGCCTTCCGAGGAGGAGGACCCGGATTACGTCGAGGAGGCGTTTTCGATGAAGAGTTTGAAGACTAGGGTTGCGCGTTCCTACAGCCCTCGTTCCTGTGGGATAGATAAGTATTTAGATATTGTATTATGCATGTATCTCCGTGTACTCTGATTTGCGGCCTGCAAGTCGTTGTATGTGTTTGTACTGGACTATGTTTCCATTTGTAATAATATCGTTGGCACTATTCCGTTTCTGTATATCTGTGTGTACTAGCCTTGATCCTTGGGACTAGTACGTGGTTACGCAGGTGGAATCCGATATTGTAAATCAGATGCCGACAAATACTCACTCTTGCTTTTATTTGGTTTTTAGGTACAGGTGACGTTAATCATGCATGGGATGGGAAAATAGAACCTGGACTTGAGCACTCACTACCTCTCACATCATAATTAGTGAAATTAAGAAATTTACTTAGTAGTTGATCGTCTTGTATAATTGGAAGTTATAGTTTTTTGGTTGTAGCTCCTTTTATGGTTAGTGGCTGTTGGATATTGGTTAAATATTCTTTGGATATAAATTGTCTGTCGTGGATGTCCATATAAACAAAGGAGATGTTGTCGAAATTTTATAGATTTTGGAGAGTTAGTAGCATTCTGGGTTCTCGATGAACCGGGGTGTTACATTGTGATCTGCAGGATGAGACAGGGCAAAAATCGTCAGTGGAAATGATGGCTTGGTGATAGGGTCAGGCAAGGAAACATGGAAGAGTGAGAGAAAATAGATCTATGGAAGGAAACGGGGAGTTAGGAAAGTGGAGTCTATTTACGCGTATTGTGCCATTGAATGGCTAGGGACACATTTTTTAGGTTTTCTTTCAAATTAACATATTTTTTGTCTAAATTTACAATTAGTTCACAAAATCAAATATTTATGGAGAAAACTTAAAATTTTAATCCCATATTCAAAATATGAAATAGAATCGATCGGTATTTTATATTTCAAAAGCAATATTTAAAAAAAATGATATAATGATATTAAATCATCGCTATACTATTGAAAAGTGTATAGTGGTGACAGATGAGATCTAAACAAATTTTAAAACTACATCAAACAACCTATATTTTTTGGCTAATTTTTATCACGTTGTTTAGGTTATAACCTAAAAATCGAAGGAGACGGATGGGCACCCGACAACCCCTTAGATTTTATTTTCTCCCGACGTTGCTTTGTAGTTAAAGCGCTCGAACAATGTTGCGTTGAGAAGTATTTCTCCTTCGTTAAAGCTTGACTGAGCCAACCTTGAACATAACTGAGCAAGCAAGATTCTAAGATTGAAACTCATTTGAGAGCTCAATGGAGTGTAAGGCTTTCTTTCATTAGGTTTTTCTAGTTCAGTTGGCTTTTAGTTGAGAATAGTTAAGGGTCATCAGAAAAGAAGTTCATAAAGACAAAAAAAAAATATGTGAAAATATTGTCAACATATTTTAGAAAACAAAAAAAAGCACCGAACAAAATACTATATTAAATATTTTTTGTTGGTTTATAACCTAAAATAAAAGAGGCCCATAAACCCAAATAACATAAAGTCATTGGGATTGGATTAAATCCAGCCCTAATTATGGGCAACTCTCAACCAAAATCTGCTTTGCTTTTTTTTTTATATGTTTTCATCCTGAGAAAGCACTACACTCATGCTACTCTAGCCATCGTTCGCCTCCCTCGCTTTGATCTTGCTGTCGGAGCCACTTCTACTGCTCGACCGTTTTTTTAGAAGTATTGTGGGGATCTGACGATTTTGTGCTCGTCAATTGTTTAGAAGTACGGTAGAGATCCGATGATTCGACCTCCAAGTTATAACACAACTTTGAAATAAAATTCAAATTTTATTATTTTCGTAAAAAATCTCAAAAACAGACTTTATGATCAAACACCTTGCGCATGTCTTACATCTGGGGCAGTTGAGCATCCTCAACTTGCCCTCTATCTCACCCCTAAATCACTATTCATATCATACACACATAAATACTCCCACCGTCCAGCAAACAGCTTCGTATTAGGCTTGGGCATCAAGACCAAGGCGGACATGAATCACAGCGTAATCCATTTATTAGCGTCGTCTCGTTTACCCAGCACAGATTAGCCTTAATGGCTTCGTTTTCCCAGCGTGCGCTACATGCTTTGCATGCGTTGAGCCGGAGAGAGTACGGTTGCATGCATGCATACGGAGAGACGGACGGCCATGCTTTATCCATCAATACGAATGCAAATCGAAGCGACGCCGCACTCACTACAGGAGGTGGCAACAGTCTTGACGGTTAAAGCCATCGATAAAAATCCTTGAACCGTCGCCGTCGAGATAAGGCCGTCGAGTAAAGGTCGTCGAGAGGCTGTCGACACAACCAGTCTCGACTGCTAAAGGATAGGTCGTCGAGACAGACCCCCTAGACGTCGTTTCCGGCATGGTGGGATTAGTATCGACGGCCACTAAAAAGCCGTCGACACCGCTGCTGATGGGTCCTGCCGTGGCTAGCACCAGGTGACGTGGACTAAGGCGACAGTATCGACGGTCGTTTTTCGGCCGTCGGTAAACTGACAATCAGTCTCGACGGCCACAAATGGGCCGTCAAAACAACCTCTCCCTGCCAGGCTATATCGATGGCCTAGCTCTGGCCGTCAAGATAGTGTAAGAGCAGATTTTTTTTTTTTGCATATTTTTAAAAAAATCACAAATTTCTGCGGTTGCCGCCACTGCCCTCAGCAGCTGCGACAACCGCACCTACAAACCCAAAAAACCCGGCAATTCATATATATACCCATCGTCGCATTTATGCGACCACAATTCATCCAAATCACAAAATACACAAAATTAAACATAACCACATCTCCACAAGCACATATATAGCACATAGAAAGAAAATTCGTCGACACAAGCAATATCGAAGTCCAAGTTCATCACCACCAGCTATCAAATAACAAATGCAAGACGAAGTTTTCAACTAATAGTAACAAAGTCAAAAGTAAAGCTAGCTAGCTACCGATCAGGGTTGGTTGGCCGAGGATCGTTCTCTGGTGGGTTCTCTAGGAGATTACGCGGCTGGGTGAACAGCGGCGGGGCGCTCGCAAAGAGGTCGGTGGAGGTGGAGCAGCGGAGGTGACCGGCGGTGGGGAGGCGGCGCAGGTGGGTGGCGCAGCAGCGGGGCTGGGCGGCGGCGGTGGAGGCGGCCGACGGTGCGGAGGCGGCGCGGCAGCGAGGCTGG